>CM062517.1:8313559-8351023 GCA_031439585.1 Pterocarpus macrocarpus
CTATTAACACTATTACACTAATAACTTATTATCGTTCCGCGCGTATGTGCCTCAAGGACTGATGCATATTGTAAGGGGTGAGGGTAGATACACCCATCAAAATTTGAAAATTTTTAATGATGATATAAGTATTTATATTTTTGTTCTTATTATTTTATTAAATTTGATGCCATATTAAGATAATAAATATAATTGAAAGAAGTCAATTCATTTTTTTATTTTTCATTTTACTCGTTACTTTACTTACAATTTCATTTAGGATTTTTTTTAATCATTTTGAATTAATATTTTTTATGTGTAAATTGAATTATTTAAAACTTGATTAATATACTTTTAATACGTAAACATAATTATGTAAAACTTCTTATTATACTTGTGTATTAGTCTTGCCCCCTATTAGTTAAATTTTCTAGGTCCGCTATTGAATTGTGCCTAGAATATTGATTTACCATTATTCATTCTTGTTATTATTTTTTCCCCCAAAATACTTATCACCATATTACTTAGATAATTATTACCTCAAGAAAAGTTCGAAAAAATAATTTAATATTTAGACTTAAATAACTGTATTGATAAGTTAATTACAAATACTTATAATATTTAGCGGTCACATAAAAATTAAAAAATGTAATTAATAATTAATAAAAATGTAATTAATAATAAATATTTAAAAAGTTAGATTACATATTAACCAAATTAATAATATTCTTAATTAAAATATGATTGATAATATTGAACTAATGTTATATTATTATTTCAATTAAAAGAGAAAAATAACATTTAAAAATAAAATAAAAAACTAATTGAATAAAAATTAGAATAAGCAATAAGTGAATGATATAATAGACACCTCCTAATCGAATAATGCTTAGAATCATTAATCCACGAGAAAAGATTACCTTTTTTTTTCCCGATAATTCAAATATAGAGGCTCAATCTCTTCAATGAAGAAGAGGAGCATAATCCGAACAAAAAATAGAAAGAAACATAACCAGGCTACTGCCAAAACTAACAAAACACAAACCAGAGACCAATGTAAAAACACAACACCTAGTGCAGCCAATTAACATGACACTCCATGCTGAATACTTAGAGCAATTTAGAATTTGGCAGCATCAAAGCATCATATTGCAACTATAAGAACTGTACTAGAACCATGCTTGAGGAGACCACTAACTCTAGGGCCAATAATCATCGTGCCGAATCAAAAACCAATTACACCTTGGCTTGGATCCCCATACGAAAACAATGTCCCAAACCACAAACTTTATCAATGAAGACTAAACTAACTCCCACATAAGATAATTCCATCCAATCTCTAAAGTATGATACTCCAAAATGACTGTCATATCGTACTTGATATATACCCAATATTAATACTCGTTAAACATTAAATTTACAGTTAAATTATTTGATTTGCTTTTTAAATGAAACATACAACTACTACTTCATTTCAAATTTTGTGCTTCTTTAGATATTTTTACTTGAATATTATAAAAATTTCATTTATTTTATGATTTAATTATTTATGATTTTATATTTTTTATATAATATATTCCCTTGTACCTGTAACTTAGTTTTTACAAAATTTTTGTACCATATACTCGTACATATACCCAATACCGGTATCGTGTCGGTACCTACACAAAATAGCATCCAATTAGTGACTTCTACCTTGGAATAGTCGGTCTTGGGAAGTTTTCACCAAACATATCCTTGTTGAGCCACTGCACCTTAACCTAGCCACAAAAAGCCAGAACCTACGCCAATTGCCACAGTTCGGTTTTCCCATACAACTGTCCGGGTTATCTTTCACCCAAACCCTTGAGGATAGATGAGAAAAACAGAATTTGCCATCCCGAAACAGAAAGAAAGATGACAGAGAAAAAGGCTGCAAGCACGAGTGCATAACTGGCATCCACAAAGACTATGTTAAGGTTTAAGTGATGTCGACATGTAAGAACAAAGATGTAAACTTAAATTAAGAAAAAATAGTTCCCCTGGAGAAATCGTACAATTTTTATACTTTTATAATAAAATAAGGATTAATATGAGTAATTTAAATATGCCAAACAAATAAAGATAGTCGTTGCTCTTACTAAAGAAATAGATGACTAGTTACGTATATTTTTGACTCAAACCTTAAAAGCATGAGTATATGGGTCTTTTTTATTTTCTATGATTCTTATTTAATCCATTCCTAACCAACATTAACACGAGACTCCAGTCACGTAGCGGTTAAACTTTAAATAGTATCAGCTACTTAGTTACTTTGGGATGAAAATCTTCGGTTCCTAAACACTGTCACATTTCCTAGTCCACCAGTCATAATTTACTATTTGAAAAATAACTATTTAAGAAAAATTAAAAACTTAAGAGAGATACTAACTACGTGTATATTATCTTCCATGCGACAAATCATAATTGGTGGAAAAGAGAATGGAAAAAGATCTGGGGATAAAAGACGAGAGGCCAAGTGAACAAAGAGTTAGTTATTGGGTCAGGACACTCGACAAGCAATCCGAGAAAGCAGGAATGCAGGAGGAACCAAAGGCAAAGAGCACCCAGCTCTGGGCTTAAAAATTTTCCTGTTCAGTATTTATTAGCACAAGGATGAAGCAATTGAGAGAGTATGAGTGTGGTAACAATTATGAACTCTCTTCTAAGACTCCTTTTCCCTTCTCAGACTTCATTCTTCCCCTTGTCCTATTCTGTTCTTGACCATCAGTAACCCTCTTATCGAATTAATATTGTAGGTGTAATATGGAGGGCTCAATGGAACAGTAACAAGGATCAAAGTACTTGATCAATTGTCTTATAATGATATCTGTTGATTCCTCTATCATTACAATCTTGTAACTCGATTTACTTGTTCCGTATTTTAGCACTGTTGCTGCCTATAATGAGGCCCCATGCAACCACATCATGCCAAAAATAACCATAAACAAACTGATACAATACTAGTAATAATTAGTTAGTTAGTTAGGCATTAGTGAGGGGGTTAAATAAAGAACTATCACTAATTGTAACTCATAAGTGGAATTTGAATAGTGAAACTGTTTGGAGTTTTCCTTGAAATATAGGAATGCTATCAATTGATACTTTTGTTGAGAGTTTTTTGTAGCAGAAGGAACTCATCAATTTGCTCCAAGATCATGGTCTACAGAATTTGGACTGCAACTTACTCCCATAAAAGAGACTTGCGTGGACAGAATTGCCATGGAGCAAGTAGAGACAACTCAATTCACAAAACAAATCAACAACTCATTGAAGGAGACACGAGCTTCAGTAGATTGATGCGGTGGCTGACAACACAATAGCGGCGGCAGACATCACAATAGCGGCAGCGATCCATAAGGAGGCGACCTAGGCATAGGTGATGGAAGCACCTCAAACTTTCGTAGAATGGCAAACATGGATGGCACTACAAGGTCTGTGTGCATCGCTTCTAACCGCTACCCCAACATCACAATCATCCATGGCTGACGACAGTGATGCGAGTGAGAGCAACGAATATTAGGGGTGTTCAAATCCAATCCAACCCAATCTAAACTGTTCAACCAATTCGATCCAATCTAAAAACCGACCAAAACAGCAAATTTTTGGACCAATTCAGTTTTCTGCTTCGATTAATCGCCCAATTCGATTCATTTTTGGTTCCAATTTTAGGAACCAATCCAATCTAAACCAAACCGTATAATATATTTCTTATTATTATATATACGATGAATCTAGCCCATTTCTATACTTATACTCCAAAAGACATGTGTTTCTCGGCCCATGAAAATTGAAAGGCCCCCTATAGCAGAATGCTAGTGGCTAACTCATTAAGAAATGCAAATCTCACTAACAGTCTAATGCCACCAAATGAATGAGACTAAAAGAATGAAAATTGACTTACTGAAACTACATATTCTTAATTTCTTATCCCCACTCTTTCTCTTTTTCTCCTTTTCAAGTTTAAGAACTTAATGAATAGTATTTTCCCTCCCTATTTTGTCACATTTTTAATTTTGCAAAAATCGCACATCCAATCCAATCTAGACCAATGTAAATTGGATTGGATTGGATCGGTTTGCAAAGTGTAAATTATCCAATCCAAACCGAATGGCAGAAATTTTTAGGGTTTGGATCAGATAACTATTTAGTCCAAAATCGATCCAAACCGTACCACGAACACCCTTAACGACGACCCGCTCACTAGCGATCTTTGCGCTCCTCTTCCAATGGCCATAACAAAGGTGCTAATGGAGGATTTTGATCGGCGACCGTTCCACATGCGGCAATCGGAAAGGTTCCTTATGCGGCAGTCAGTGTGGTGTTACCCTAGGTGGTGATGATAGCTACAGCCTTGATGGTGCAGACGAGGCTGTGCCTTAAGAAATAAGGCTGCACCTCGTGAAGCAAAAGGGATTTGCTTTGATTCTCGTGGATAAAATCCCCCCTCTAGTGAGTCCACAAAAAAAAAAAAAGGCGGGGGGGGGGGGGGAGCCAGGTCAAAACTGGGGATGTAAGATTTAGAACTATGTTCTTGCCAATTGGGCCAAGCTTGTAATGCTCCATGGACTGTGGTTAATGGGCTAGTCATGTTTCATCTTCCAACAGCTGAACTGAACCTTGGGTGGGTGCTAATGGGTCAGCTTCGAGCTAGGAAGGCCTGCCAAGTTAACAAGGGAAATTAGTTTTGAGATTTAGTGAGCCAAGTCTACTTTAAGCAATGGAATTCTGGTGGAAATTTTTTTTTTTGTATATACTGGTAGGAAAATTAGATAATCCCTTTAGGATTTTTGTTGTTAGCAATAAAAGTGACTGTTGTTTCTTTTAGCAACCTTCACGGTAAAGTTGATTTGAAGGGGGATATTGATACGATAATGATGATAATAATAATAATAGTTAGTTAGTTACGTAGGAAATAGTGAGTGGTATAAATAAAGAACTATCACTAATTGTAACTCATAAGTGGAATTTGAATAGTAAAATTGTGTGGAGTTTTCCCCCAACTCAAATAGGGGTGCTTTCACAAACATTATGACCCAAACCCAATGATGAATATTTCCATTAACAAGGAATCCCACCTTTTGTTTGGTTTTTTTCGCGTTTGTAACAGCTTTGATAGTTTGATTCCTCACTCACGAAGTGTCTAGCATCTGTAAACATGCATGCTAATGAGGGTTCACAAATCACAAAAGCTTTATCTGCATATAAGCCATTCCCATGAGGAATGTAGCTATCTTACGAGCTTTATCCACATGTAAAGTACATATCATTAATTTCAATAATTTTTAAGCAGCTTAGATTTTTTCTTTTGATTGTCATGCTTCGTGGACCCGGCAGTGCTTAAACACACCTTTTCTACATTTTTCCCCTCTCTACCGAACCAGCTTAGATACTTCAGTTGTATTATTTAGATATCAAATGGTGACATTTAAAACCGGCACTTATGGTCTACATAGAATTGGGATAAAAGTAGATACCACTGTCCACCTATAAAACTACGGTGTTTCCGTAATTATGTCTAAAGGCTGGGTGAAAACTGAAAAGTATTTCTCTCGATATTTTTCATTTGATATATTGTTATGACTGAGGATTAGCATCTCTCTTATTTGTTTTAAATATGAGTATATGATTATATTAAATTAAGAAAAAGCTACATATAAGTACTTTAAATTAAGCCCTACAAATTTTGAAAAAGTTTTACTTATTTAAAATAATTGTACTTATTTCTCTCTTAACATAATATAACCATATTCAAAACAAATATAAAAAAGCTCAAATCCAGGTTTGGTGGTGCGGCAATGCTTTGACCAATATGCGCCCTACAGAATACAGCTACTCGAGATTTTCCTTTTCTCGGTCCAAAACCAAGCTCAAATATTTTCGACTGATTGCTATGTTTTGCGGATACTATTCATAGATATTTTCATTTTTCACAAAATGATATTATAGGTCACATATGGTATGATTTTCGTGGAGTGGTTATTAGAATTTTTTAGCAGGTTTGGGCTGTTACTGATTGGTGGGTGTTTTGATTTTATAAATTTGGTTAAATAGATAGTTTAATTGATTTAGAAACTCTATATAAATTATTAAGTGATATGTTGTTGATTTATAACTCACTATATGATATTAGGTTGGGTTCAACGAAGAGTAGTATAGAAACCCAAGATAATCTAGATTTTTGATATATAAAAATAGAATATTATATATTTATATTATAGATGAGATCTTCACTCCATTTTTAATACTTTTAATAACTACTACTTCATCAATGTAACCGTTTGTAAGGAAAAGAAAGAGAATGAGTTGAAAATCTTGTACCTGGTATGTATATATATTTTTTTCATAATAGGATTCATAGATGGTATTTATCAATAATAAAAATTAAACATATATGCAATATTATTAATCTCTATTTCTATATTATTGACATTCTAAATGCTTAGTATAGACCGGTAAATTCTCACCGTGATTCCTACGTATACACGAAGCCACAACATTTGATTGTACGAATAATTCAGTGGCTGACAGGCGTCCCCTGATTCCCCTTTTTTTTTTTTAGTAAAAAAAATTTTCAGTAACCAGTATGGTTAAAAACATTAGGTCTTTCTTTTCCAATTTTAACTTAGCTTTCTTTCTCTTTAACTATAGGTATTTTATTACTTTATCATTTTTATTCTAATATATTTTGATACACAGAATTTCTATTTTACTTCAAGACAAGCTTTAGTATGTTGCGTATTTGTTCTATTCATGTTATTTTTTATTGTTTTATCTACTTTAGGTAGTATATATAGTTTTTATTTTTTTCTTTTTATTATATTATTCTCCCTCAATGATTTTTTGACGAGGTCAATATTTATAATATCTAGTTATTCTTTTTGTATATCTCTACTATTTCTAAATTTTAATCTTAACTTTCACGGTTTGGGCCTACTGATATCTAGAGTTTTAATTTGTGAAGTACAATTTTATGAATAATTTCAAGTGCTATAACTATAATTATTTATAAAAATTGACAAAACCATATGATAGTAATTGTAATTTTCTTAATTAGATATGTTAATTTAAATATATTTTTAAAATAAAAAATAATTCATTGATATGTGTGCATTTGTTTCAGCATTTTTTAATAAAAGGTAATTTTTTAACTACTAAAAAATTATTTTTTATAGAAACTACTAATTTCAATTTCTATTTAAAAGTCAAAAATACTTTTTTTTTATTTTTATCTTTATCTTTTGAATAGAAGCTAAAATGAATAGCTTCTTTAAAAAAATAATTTTTTAGTTAAAAAATCACTTTTTTTTTTGTCAAAATAAATTAAATCAGACACACTCATGTTGTTGTTAGTTAATTGATTTATATCATAATTTTAATAAATATTGATGCTTCCCTATCGTTCAGAGTCATCCGCCACTACATGAATTAACTTACTATTTTTATTGTTATGGCTTCTATTCCAACTAGTAATTCTTAATTTAAAATCATAAGCAACAGTATAAATTGTAAGGTTTTACTGTATTTAAAATATTCCCCAGCTTTAATGGTTTATAATGAGTTAACTTCAAAATTACACTTCAAAAAAAACAAACCTGTGTAAGAAAAAAAAATGTTTTGGAAGAAGAATTATTGCCATTAATGGGTGATTAGAAAAAAATTTTCGTACGTTTAGTCTATATTAGATTAAACTACCAATTTGGTGGTTGAAAGATACACATACATTAATTTAGTCTTTTTAAAATTTGTAACATCAAATAAGTCCTTCAAAAATGGAAACAAGCAGGATAGTATGCAATATGATCTTGGACTAGTTGGTGATGTATTTGCTTCTGATTTTGATTTTGAAGAGATTGATGATGGAGACACAATTTTGGGTGCTTGGAGTGTTTGCAGAATTGATGATTTATTCAGAATTGTGTGAGGAATCTTTTCAACAAGCAAATTTATTGGTCCTACTGCTGGAGTATTAATGGATAAACAGATTCTAATTTATGCAGCTGTTTGAGAAATTCTTTTCTGGTCAAGTTTTTTTTCGCTAAAAGCTAGATTTTAAAGGCTGTTTTGATGCAGAATCCTAACTTGGTGTCTTGCATATGCTAGTCTTTGGATCATTGAAAATAGTTTCTATCTAGCATAAGAGTTTCGAATGTCCACGTATTGTAAATAGCTAGACAGATAGGCAAGGTTTCTGTTTTTGTTGTTGGATATTTGTTATTCCTGTGACTTTGCTCCCCATCCTTTTTCTATGGGTTGAGCTTGTTTTGTTATCCATCGATAAAAAAGAGTCCTTCAAAGATTTTAAATAACCTTAAGTTAGTTCGGTTAAAGTGAGAAAAAAACTTTACTCATAGCCATCACAATAACGATTAGGAGACGAAAACTGACAGTAGGATTAACTTGATATTACTCATAATCTTTGTAGGACTTATTTGATATTATAAGTTTATACAGACTTAATTAATGTTATGTACATCTTTGGACAACCAAATTAGTTGTTTAGTCAAATATTATATCCAAACATTCAATTTTTTTTATTAAAAATTTTTTTATTCTGTAATTAGTATATTAGTTAGAAAACCTCAAAAAAATAGTTTTGAGTAAAATCCATGTGCTGTAACATTATATTTATTAAGATATTCCTATTGAAAAGTACAACATAATTTACATTCAGTGATATTTAAAAACATTACTAAATTATTAAAAAAGTGTTGCTATTTATATATGGATTCTAACGCTTAATTAGTTCAAATGATTCGACATGTATTCCCTTTAAGTGATGTCTTGGGTTTGAATTATGTGAATAAAAAATAATAGCATCAAGAGAGCTTTATTTCTGTAGTGGAGTCAATCCGGTTTCGATTTAAATTAATTGAAATCAAATTATATACATATCACATCATATTTTGCACGATTTCTAGTATTTCATTTTAGTTTCACCTCATTATTTGCACTCTTAATTTGTACTCTAAGTCCCTAGTTTTGTCATTGGTATAGTCATTAGTATTCTAATTTTTTAGACATCATTGAGATACTTATACAATCACGTATAAATAATTAAAATGAAGGAAGAATTGGATATATAATTAGTGATAGCGTGCAAACTTTTCTCGTGAAAGGCGAAGGAACAAGAGAGTGCACTCTATATTTCTGTGTCACCCTTTCTCGCTCGCTTTTGAGAAGGGATTTTAATTTCTTGTATATCATATTGTATCTATCCACACAAAATTTTCTATTTGAAAAGACCATCGTGTACTCGATCACTTGGATACTGTGGCCAACTAATCCCAAAGTTATCTTGCAAAGCAAGTCCACCGCTGGCTACCTTACTAAGGGTTAGACCGGAACAATAAGCCAGATGGTGAGAACCCATGGCTTTGATAAAAATGGATTGAAGAAAGGAACATGGACACCAGAGGAAGACTGGAGGTTGATTGCTTATGTTAGTAGATATGGCCACTGGAATTGGCACCAACTCCCCAAGTTTGCAGGTGATTAAATTAAGATATCTGTACTACATATTAATTCTTCCTTTGTCATTAGTGGCGGCAGAAGAAGCCCTCTCCAGTAATTTAACTAGAAACAAATTAAGCAACAATACCTTCAAACATGTACAATATAACCACCAATTTGGTCTTCTATTTTTTCTTAATCGTCATGTTTTTATATAACAATACCGGTGCTTTTTGGACGCCATTATGTTATATGGATTTGTAGCCAAATCCATGTTTAATAATTGGATTTTACTTTTCAGGTCTTGCTAGGTCAGGAAAGAGCTGCAGACTTAGGTGGGTGAATTACTCAAGGCCAAACATTAAGGGCCCGTTTGGTATGCCTGTTAGTATAAGGCCTAATAGGATAAGGGCTGATAGTATAAGGTCTGATAAAAATTTAATACTATGCAGTGTTTGGTATGTCACTGTATAAGATATTGTATTATATAAAATATAACCAAAAGAAGAGATTATAATAAATATAATTTTTAAATAGTTATTATAATTATTTAAGCTATTTTTTATTATATATAAAAATAATTTTATATTAAAAATTATTTATTTATTTATTTATTTTTAATATTTTTTTATAAATATAAAAAATATAAGAGAGAGAGAGAGAGAAAGAGTGTGAGTGAAATAGATATAAAGTTTTTATACATCAAAATCTAAATAGGCTTAGTATCACATTCTTATATTTAATTGTGTTTTTTATTTAATACAATTAAATTTATATTAAATATTATTATTTATATATTTTAATAATAAATTTTTATTCCTATATTTTTATTTCAGTTTGAATAGTTATTTTACAATTATTTTTAAAAAATATTTATTTATTATTAACTAATATTATTTTTTATTACATATTTTTATTTTTTATTATTTATTTAATAATTAATTTTCTTTTAATAAAATATATTAAAAAATAAAAAAAATAAAAGAACCCTTATACATTAAAAGCTAATCAGGTCTAATATGGCCTCCCTAGGCCGTATTAAATTATCCATCGTTATAACGTATAAGGGAGGTTTGATGGATAAACTTATATAATACATTGACTGCACCAAATAACGGATAAGATCATAACATATTGTATTACCTTATCCTATCATGCCTAATACAACATGTCAAACGCCCCCTAAAAAAGGGAACTTCACTCGAGAGCAAGAGGAAACTATTATCAAGCTAGTCCATCATCTTGGTTACAGGTGTGGCACCTTCCTCCGAAGTACACAAGTTTTCACGAACCACAGACATATGCGCGTCGTGCTATGGAACGGAGTAAATGGTTTCCTTAATAACCTGGAATGGATACCAAGCCTTCATAGATGGCAGAGAGTCTACAAAACTTATTAGAGCAATACTTCTTAGATAGAGAAATTTTGCCAGATTCCTTATATATAAGGACAATTGGATAAAATAAAGTGATAAGACTTATTTATTCATCAAAGAGTTAATAAACGTTATTCTAACATTGTCAAAATATAACAATTGTATGCCCATAACAACCTATTGACCCCAACATTGTCACTTGGCACAATAAGCCTAACCCTTAAAAAATAATTTAGTAAACTTACAAATTGTTTGCTTTCATGATGGCAATGGATTCCAAACCCTAGCTGCACCAAGGCAGTATTACAAATAAAATTTATTTAAAACTATAGTTTATTTTAGGATTATTTTATTGTTTATTTTTATTGTGAATTAATGGAATTTTATTATAATTGAAAATAAAACTTCCTTTTTTATATATTTTAAACAGGAGATGAAAACAATAATAATTTTAATATACTATGTAAAAAAAATAGTGACATTTAATTAAGACATATGTAGCATAAATAATAAACATATCATTATTGTGTAAAATATATTCTCTCCGTTTCAAGTTATCTGTCAATTTAGATAATTTCGTAAATATATTCTCTCCGTTTCAAGTTATCTGTCAATTTAGATAATTTCGTACATTATTAAGTCAATGTATTTGGAATATTGATTTAATAATTTATCAAATTATTCAAATTAACAGATAAATTAAAATAGAGGGAATATCTTTTAAATAAAGCAATAAATAGAGAGAGAGAGAGAGTAACAATAAATGTTAACCATAGATAGTTTATTGAACAATAAAGGTTTAAGAGTTTAACTTTAAGGCTTTGTTTGTTTGAGAGGAAATTGGAAGGAAGGAGAAAGAAGGGAAGGAAATTGGATGGAAGGGGACCAATTTTTCTTGTTTGGTTGTAAAGGAAATTGGATGGAATTGGAAGGGAAAAGAATATATAGTGTAGAATAGTTAGTCAAGTTCACACTTCTTTTTCCTCCCAAACTTGGACGGAAAGTAGAAGGAAATGAGAGTTGAGTGCTTTTTTTTCTTTTTTCAATAATATCCTTACACAAAGCCAATTGACCTTATAATTGATTACAAGTATATGTAAGAAGTGTGTGACATGGAGAAACGCACGTTAGTACAAAAGCAATAAAATAATACCCCCTTAAGCACAACACATTGTGTTTTATAATAATAATAATAATAATAATAATAATACAATATAATATAATATATATCATAAATATTAATATATAAAAATTTTTAAAATCTTTCAATTATTATTATTTTATTTTAAATAGGATATTAAATAATAGTTAAATAATATTTTTGATATTATTTAGTTGATAAAATATATTTTTAAGTAATATTTTTGAAATATTAGATTAACTAAAAATATTTGTTTTATTTTAAATAATTTTGAATAATTTATTTGTACTAATATTAGTTTGATTTAATAGATTGATATTATTTTAAACTGTTAAATTAAAAATGATAAAATTTTTTATTTGATATTAATTAATATAGTTGAAATACATTTTCTAACAATATAAAGATAAAATTATCTTTTGATAGTATTACATATTTCTTTTCTTTTCTTTTTTCATATAAATAAATAAGAAAAAATTATTTTCCTTTTATTTTCCTTTCATCCAAACATACCTATAAAAAATATAAATTTATTCTATTTCTTTTCACTCAATTTCTTTCCTCTCAACTTCCTTCTTTTCAATTTTTTTCCTCCATCCAAACACACCCTAATGAATCCTATTGCTACATAGTATTATTAGTATTATTTGAGTGGAAAAAGCATAATCATACGTGGCAATTGAATTTCTCCACGTGCATTTTGTTGTCTAATCGATGACTCGATGAAGTACTGGAATGGCTCTGATGTGTCGGTCCCCCCATCTTACTAGCGTTCGTCTACGGGCTCTGTTAATTGCTAGGCCTATTTGAGGCCCCATGCAGCCGTACCACGCCAAAAATCACCACAAACGTAGGTTACGACCCATCGCAATCAAGAATACTTCCAAGATCAACAAATAGATTCCTACTATCTAATGACCAAAAAAAAAAAAAAAAAATAGATTCCTACTATCTAGTTTGGAATAGCTTTGATTCTTCAGTCATATGAATGTCGTGTGCTCTATTAAATGACAAAAGCTTGTCTGTAAACATCCATGCTAATGAGGCTTTCCCAATCACAAAAGCTTTATCTGTATGTAAGCCATTTCAATCAGGAATGCTGCTATCTAACGATATTGCTTTCAGCAAATGTAAAGCGCACACGTTTTATTTCTGGAGTTTTTAGTCTTTTCATTTGATTGCCATGTTTCGCGGATGCGGTAGTGCTTTTACAATTTTTTTCTTTTTCCCCTCCTTGTTAAATCAGCTTAGATTTTCCGGTCTCATTAGTTGGACACGATAAAAGAACACTTACAATCTACATAAAACTGGGATAAAAGCAGATACAATATGTGTAAATAAATAATTACACTGCGCCACCTATACAAAACTACGGTGTCTCCGTAATTATGTCTATAAAATGGTTGAAAAAGAGAAATATTATGGATATTTAGTATTTTTTTAGATATTATATTGACTTATATCTCATCTATTATTAGATATAGTGTGAACTCTATTTAAATTAGATTTATACCCTATTTAATGATCAATAAAATATAAATCGACACAATATCTAAGAAATATTATATTCACATGTTTAGATATATTTCATTGTTAAGTTTGGGAATGCGGTATTGCTTTAGCCAATTGCACCCTACAGAATACACCTATTCTAGATTTTTTTTCCCCCTTGGTCCCAAACCAAGCTGAGATATTTTCTTTGATTGTTATGTTTCGGGGCTATTCATAGATATTTTCAGCTTTCACAAAACGATATTATAGGTCCACAGTCTAATAGCATGATGCAAGGAAGTGAATAGTTGCTGGTTTTTCTGGCATGTGATTTGGTCAAAGGGGAAATTTGAATTTTTCTGTGGTTGCATAATTTTAGGAGTTTATCAAGAAGCTGGTTTTAGGTTTTTTTTTTCTTTTTTTTTTAATATGCTGATCTGTGTTAATTTTATGGTTTTTTTTTTTCTGGTCGTAGTGTTAATTTTGTGGTTGTGTGTTGGTATCTCTGACTGTATTTCTTTGGGCTTTGGACTGTTTTGTTGTTGGACTTCTCCCCACTTATTTTGGTGGGTTGAGACTTGAGACTTGTTTACAAATAAAGGAATAAAGTTGTATCCAAAAACAAAGAATACGACATTATAGGTCCACATATCGTATGATTTTAGAGGAGTGATTCCTACGTATTGACGAAGCCGCAGCATGTGACCGTACGAAGAAAAAAGCACCGATTACGAAAGCCTACCGAACGAATGCTGACGAATAAGATGGATTCCTTCTTTATATATTTTGTTCTAAACCACCAATATTTTAAGTTTGTTGGATTTTAATAATTTGATTCGAGTTCTATCAACCTATTAGAGAGATAAAGCTTCTTTAGCTTTAATTTTTTTATTCTCAATATTCAAATTTTCGACATTAATTAAAAAAAATAAATATTTAACTAATTAAATCAATTAAATATTGATCCTTTCTTCAAACAATCTCATCGTTGATTTAAGTGATACACGTTTCGCATGTGAATGAATCGTATACTTCGAGAATGCTTGCAGACTTATCTGCTGAGAAAGCTTTTTATTAGAAAATATTTTTTGTATTACTTAATATATAAATATTATTAGACACTCAGAGAGAGAAGAAAAAAATTATAAAATAAATAAAATAATTCATAAAAAAATATTAAAATATCCAAAATTTAAAAATATACAAATAACATGTCGCTTTTTTATTAAGCTGTACTGAAGCCACTTGAACCACAAGTGTACCTTTCGGTATTCGCTTTAATGAATGCTAAAATGTTGACGCTGACAAATAGGAAAAGTACTTATATATTGCTGGAGGAAATACTATTTCTTCTTCCAGATAAATTTTAACCATCTGATACAAAAAAGTATGAAAAAGAAAATATAATTGAAAATGACATAAATGATTTTGTTGTGTAGAGAGAAATATTTTACTCCATGGAGTAGGGAACAACTCAAGAAATGGATACTTGCCATTCTCTTAACTTCTTTTTTTTCCTTTTATTTTTTTTTTTTAAGGAGTACAGCATTGCCTCTTTAGCGGTTACAGTTTAGCAACTACTGAAAATTAGACCGAATATCAAAGTAAATAACCTACTTGTACAAAGATTTATTAGCAATTCAACCCGTTTAATATATATATATATATATATATATATAAAATAAAAAATAGATTTAAATATATTTTTAATTTATATAAATATAGATCATTTTGATTTTGATTATTCTAAAACTTTTACTTTGATTCTGATCACTCTTTTTCATCTTTTTTTAATTTTAAATTTTAGTCCTTATAAATATTTAGAATATGCATTTGGTCTTTACAAATATTGAAAAAAAAATTTATTCTTATAAGTTATAAATATTTTTTTAATCTTCTTTTAATTTTTATAAATATCATCATTTAACATTGAGTTTAAAGAGCAAGGATCAAAAGCCTAATAATAAAATGTTATAATGCTTAAAGTAGACCTCGACATACTTTGACGTGAATTGTTTACATGAAGATATTTTGTATAGAAAAATATGGATGAAAAATTTTATCAACATACAGCAAAGCTATTGATGCTTGCAATTGCTTATGTGCACTTTTTTACTAGCAATGTACAATTATTATTCTCAAAACTACCCTCATTTAAATAAATGTCATTCAAATTAAACTTTATTATTATTATTATTATTAATAAAATGCTAGTGATTCACTATTTTTATGTATCAAAACTCTTCATATTTCTATTCCTTTTATATCATTTTTTCTTCATTATCATTTTATTTCTTTTTCACAAGATAATAGGTCAATTATAATTTTTACAAGCTACTAGTTTACTAAATAATAATGTCACAATTGTTAGCAACGAAAATTTGATTCCCTAAGATGAATTTGCAGTTTTTAACGCAAACGAAGAGCCTAATAATGGAATTTTCTTATTGAATAACTCTTCAGTCGATCAAATTCCAATGCCAAACAATAATATAGTTGACCCTTTTCAAATCATTACAACAACCTCTCGATCCACTTATTCTAGCCCATCCTTATCCCTGAGTAAATTCTCTACAACCGAATATCACAATGCCGTTGTTAGCGACAAAAATTTGGTTCCGGAAGATGACTTTGCTTTTATGGAATCATACAAAGAGCCTATCATCAAAAGCTTTTGGTTGGAAGAAGACACCCCAGTTGAACCAATGCCAAACAATGTAATTTGTCCTACGCAAAACCTTCCATCAACTTCTCAATCAACTGGTTCTTATGGTTCTGCCCAATGCTCGAGCGAATTGTTCATATCCACATATCAATATCATACCACTACTACCAGCAATGAAAATTTGGTCCCCAAAGATGAAGATGAAGATGAAGATGAATATGCTCCACCAGATACATTCGAAGAGCATGTGAACGGGAGCTTTTTTTTTGGAAGCGTTCGAGGGAGTTATTGCTGAGGTTGTAGGCCAAATTTTGATTGCTGACTGAACCTGAATGCTCAGTGTGTGATGTCTGCTTCCGTTAATGTTTGACAAAAAGTAAAGAGAATGTGTGATGTATAGCTATGTTATGACCATGTGACAGCTATTGTGTTGATGTTGATGGGCGACCAGTTGTATGAAAAGAATAAAGTTTTCTTAGCTTTGTGTCAATTTATTCTCAGCTACTGTGAGGTGGGATATAAATCTTATTTGGTCTAGATTTAACACTTTACCTAATAATAGATGAGAGTAACTTGGCTTAGAAGTAAAAAAAAAATTGAATTCAAATAATATAATTCAAAAATAATATGTGGGGACTAAAAGATTAAAGAGAATAAAAATCTTTTATGAAAAATATTGAGTATTTGTTGTGTACCTAAGTATCTTATTTTACATTCATGTTAGGTATAAGGTGACAGAATAAAAATATTAGTGTATAAAAGATGAAATAAAATCATTTTCACTAAATAAAAATATAAGTATGTATAAACATTTATGTTTAGGTTTATTTATATGATAACCAATATATATATATATATATATATATATATATATATATATATATATATATATATATATATATATATCAGAAATGATAATTATACACCGTGGATAGACATATAGCTCGACGCTTGAGTGAGTAGATGAGAAAGAATTTTAATGGAAAAAGTATAAAATTAAAAAAATACATATTTTTATTTGGGATTACATTACGTGTAGGATAAGGATATTTGGTGTGGACCCAATCTAAGTGGAGTCCACACCCTATCTAATAGTGGATGAGTGATAAATCGGTACAATTTCCAACAAAAAGTAAATTCTCTCAATATTTCTTCACTGACATATCATTAAATAAACCAAAATACATATGCTTAAACTCCACCAACCACCTTTGGACCACTACAAAATAGTATCCCTGGAAACAAGAAAACAAGCCCAACAACTGCAGCAACACAGATAACAATAATGCATGCATTTGCTTCATTTCTAAACACTTGTTCAAAATCATACCAGAAACAGCATGTTGTCATTGTTTAAACTGTTATCACCAGGTCCTGTTTTCATTCAAATTATACAGCATAACAGAAACACAGTTATACTCAAAACACTCTTATGATCAAAGGAGCCCATGTGCAGCAAAACAACATCTAAGCATATAGCCATTTTCCCAAAACCTTTCCTAACCAAAATCAATGAGTATATTAATAAGCATTGTTGAGCAAAGATGCTATAATTTGTTCCCTTACCAACTCCCATTATCATTCTTTGGGTTTTCATGTTTTGAATTTGACAATTAGAAAAGAAAAATTTACTGACCCAAAACACTATTTCGATAATATTCACATTGGTTTATTTCATGCTATAATTTCTTTGGACGCTATTAGATAATTTCTAGTAGTGGTAGACTTTCCAAAACACTCATGAGCTTTGGATATTTGTGATTGCCTTTTATGATAATAATTGTTGTTAAAAATTAATTATTCGATTTTCATCTTGTACTTTCATTGGTAATTTGGATTATGTTATATTAGTAGTATTGTAATGAATTATGAATATTATGTATACTTTATTCATGTTCAAAAGTGTTTTTTATGAATTTTATCTCTTTATATATATTGAATTTTCTGCATAGACCCATGAATATCAGTAGAGATTTAATTTCTCGTGAGGAACAAGGAATGGAGATTTGTGATGGATAGAGATAGAAACAATGGACAAATTTCCCAATGAGGATAAGGGCTGAGGGCATGTTCTACCTCCGTACCCAATTACCCATTGTCATCCTTAGTTGAACCTCGATTGAAACAGCCTTTCAACTAATACCTTATTCAGTTCAATCTCTAATCCAGATCTAAGAACCATGGTTTTGGAAGTATTGATCAAAGACATCCTTGTTGAGCCACTTCCAACTTAATCTAACCGCAAAAACTCACAAACTATGTCGCCAATTGCCACAATTCTCTTTTCCCATACAACTTGCTAGAATGATTGAGAGGATCTGAGATTGAGAGAATTTGAGAGAAAAGTTAAGAATGTCTCTTTATTGTATTGAATGAAACGAATAATTACATAGAGATTGAGTATATATAGCAAGCCTAGATGCATTGAATGTGTCTATATACATTAACGGTGCTCGTAGCTAATTCTAACTTCCCAACAGAAATTAATCGAGTTAGTCATGCCAAGGTGGCACTGAGCTAGCTCTGAGATTCTCTAACACAACTATCCGGGTAATCTTTCACCCAAACCTTTGAGGTTAGATGAGAAGACAGAATCTTCACTCCTAAACTAGAAAGAAAGATGACGAGAAAAGTGTAGCAAGCAGGGGTGCATAACTGGCATCAACAAAGCCTGAGTTAAGGTTTAAGCAATATCAACATGTTAGAACAAAGATCTAAACCCAGATTTAAGAAAATAGTTCTCCTATAGAGAAATTGTATAATTTTTATTCTTTTATAATAAAATAATGATTAATTTTATACTCATAAAAAAATAATTTTTATAAATGACTTAAATATGTCAAACAAATAAAGTAATCAGTGATCTTACCAAAGAAATAGAATGGTTAGAGATGTCATACTTTAACCTAAAACTTTAAAATAATGAGTATATAAGTTTTTCTATTTAATGATTCTCTTTTAATCGATTCTTACATGACGTGAGATCCCAATCACCTCACACTTGAACTTCAAGTCAAATAGTCCCAGCAGCTCATTTTGGGATGAAAATTTCTGCTTCCAAATCCTATCTCACCCGTCATAATTTGTCATTTAAAAATAAATATCTAAGAGAAGTAAAAAAAATTAAATACTTACTAACTATGTATATATTATCTTTTATAATGTAAATTATAACCGATGGAAAAGGGAAAAAAGACAAATTTTTGTGTAATTCTGAATCATCACATAGGATTATACTCTTTCCATTCAAATAATGCTATGTAGCAATGGGATCCACTACTTAAAGTTAAATTTTTAAACCTTTAACTCTCAACAAACTATCTATGGTTAACATTTATTACTATTCTCTCTCTCTCTCTCTCTCTCTCTCTCTCTCTCTATATATATATATATATATATGGTTTCACTTAAAAAATATATCTTGCACAACAATAATATATTTATTATTTATGCTGTGCATGTTTTAATTAAATGTCACTATTTTTTTACATAGTATATAAAAATTATTATTATTTTTTGTATAAAATATGTAAAAAGGAAGTTCTATTTTCAATTATAATAAAATTAAATTAATTCAAAATAAAAATAAAAAATAAAATAATCCTAATATAAACTATAATTTTAAATAAATTTTGTTCGTAATATTAAAAAGTGAAATCTTAAAATTATGATTCAAAATAAAATAACATAAATAATTATAAAAAAATTCATATACGATGGTTTTGCATGTTAATCAAATAACAGTAACAAAACTAAACTAATAAACTGACAAACAAAATAATATAATTCTATTTTGCTTTTGCAAAAAAAAAAAAAAAAAAAGGCGACATTGACAAATTAAATATAACAATTATATGCCCATAACAGCCTATTGAGCCTAACTTGTCACTTGTCACAATAAGCCTATCCTTTAAAAAATAATTTAGTAAACATACAAATTGTTTGCTTTCACGGTGGCAATGGATTCCAAACCCAGCTGCACCAAGGCAGTATTACAAATAAAATTTATTTAAAACTATAGTTTATTTTAGAATTTTTTCATTGTTTATTTTTATTTTGAATTAATATAATTTTATTCTAATTGAAAATAAAACTTCCTTTTTATATATTTTATACAGGAGATAAAAACAATAATAATTTTAATATACTATGTAAAAAAAATAGTGACATTTAATTAAGACATATGTAGTATAAATAATAAATATATTATTATTATGTAAAATGTATCTTTTAAGTGAAGCAATAAATAGAGAGAGAGGCAATAATAATAAATGTTAACCATAGATAATTTATTGAACGTTAAAGTTGTAAGAATTTAATTTTAAATGGTGGACCTCATTACTATATGGTATTATTTGAGCGAAAGGAACGTAATGATATGTGGCGATTCACGATCATACAATAATTTCTCCACGTGCTTTTTGTTGTCTAATTAATGACTCGATGAAGTACTGGAGTTTCTCTGATGTCTCTGTTCCCCTATCTTGCTGTCGCTCAGTCGACGGGATCTGTTAATTGCAAGGTCTATCTGAGGCCCCACGCAGCGGCACCATGCCAAAAATCGCCACGAAATTGCATTTCGACCCAACGCAATCAAGAATACTTCCGAGATCAACAGATAGATTCCCACTCTCTAGTTTGGAATAGCTTTGATTCTTCAGTCATATGAATATCGTGTGCTCTATCAAATGACAAAAGCTAGCCTGTAAACATGCATGCTAATGAGGCTTTCCCAATCACAAAAGCTTTATGACTTTATCTGTACGTAAGCCATTTCAATCAGGAATGCTGCTATCTAGCGATGTTGCTTTGATCAAATGTAAAGTGCACACGTTTTATTTCTGGAGTTTCTACTCTTTTCATTTGATTGCCATGTTTCGTGGATGCGGTAGTGCTTTTACAATTTTTTTACTTTTTCCCCTCCTTATTAAAAATCAGCTTAGATATTCCGGTCTCATTAGTTGGACACCCACAATAAAAGAACACTAACAGTCTACATAAAACTGGGATAAAAGCAGATACAATATGTGTAAATAAATAATTCCACTGCCTGCCTATGTAAAACTAAGATGTCTCCGTAATCATGTGATTTATATCTATAAACTGGTTGAAAAAAAAAAATGTTACGTGTATATAATATTTTTAGAATATCGTATCGATTCATACACTATTTATCATTGGATAAGGTATAGACCTTAATTAAATTATATTTATATTTCATCCAATAATGGATAAAATGTAAGTTAGCATAATATTTTCATTTTTCACAAAACGATATTATAGGTCCACAATCTAATAGCATGATGCGGGGAAGTGAATAGTTGCTGAGTGGTGTTGCTGGTTTTCTGGCATGTGATTTTTTTAAAGGGGAAATTTGAATTTTTCTGTTGTTGCACAATTTTGGGTGTTTATCAAGAAGCTGGTTTTATGTTTTTTCTTTCATTTTTTTTTTAAAATATGCTGATCTGTGTTAATTTTCTGGTTATTTATTTATTTATTTTTTAGGTCGTAGTGTTAATTTTATGGTTTTGTACTGTTAATTGTATGGTTATGTGTTGGTATCTCTGATTGTAATTTTTTGGGCTTTGGAGCACTAAGTACGAAAAACTACCGAACGAATGTTGACGAATAAGATGGATTCCTTCTTAATATATTTTGATCTAAACTACCAATATTCTAAATTTGTTGGATTTTAATTATCTGATTCGAGTTTTATCAACTTACTAGAAAGGTAAAGTTCCTTTAATATTAAATTTTTTTATTTATAATATTCAAATTTTAAATATTAATTAAAAAATAAATAATAAATCACTTAAATTAATTAAATATCGATCCTTCTTCAAACATTCTCATCGTAGATTTAAACGGTACACATTTTGAATGTGAATGAATCGTATACTTAATTAAGTGAATGTTTGCAGACTTATCTGCTGAGAAAGCTTTTTGTTAGGCTGTACTGAAGCCATTTGATCCACAAATGTATCTTTCGGTATTCGCTTTAATGAATGCAAAAATGTTGACGCTGAGAAAATTTAAATGTTTTATGAAAGAAGAAATGTTTTACTCCATAGAATAAGGCAGAACAACTCGAGAAATGGATACTTGCTGTTCACTTAGCTTCTTTTTGTCCTTTTATTATTATTATTTTTTAAGAGTACCGCATTACGTCTTTAACGGTTACATTTAGCAACTTCTTAAAATTGGAACGAACGTCGAAGTAAATAAAATACTTGTTCAAACGTTTATTATCAATTCAATCCATTTAATTAGGATATATATATAAAGTAAATGAGAATTAGGTTTAAATATATTTTTAATTCATATAAATACAAGTATTTTAATTTTGATCACTCTAATATTTTTGCTTTGATTTTGATCCCCTTTTTTTTCACCCTTTTGTTTTATTATTTTAAGTCTTCATTGTTGTAAATTTTGGTCCTTATAATTATTCAGAATATGTATTTAATTCTTACAAATATTGAAAATTTTGTTTTTGATTCTTATAAGTTATAAATATTTTCTGAATTTTCTTTTAATTTTTATAAGGATTTAATTTGAATACACTGTCAGTGTAAAAAATTTTTACACAGACATCCAATCATAAATTGTCACATCAGCAAAACTCTTTGACATAATCACCCACTATTTAAATGGTCAAACAAATGAAAGATTTTGATTGGATGATGCTATAAAAAATTTTTATATTATCAATACACCTAAATTAAACTCTTTTTATAAATATCATTATTTAACACTAGATTTAAAGAGCAAGACCAAAAATCTAATAACGAAAAAAAGATGGATCAAAATTAAATGATTCATATTTATAGGGACTAAAAATAAATTTAAACATAATATGTTGATGATATGATTATTGAGTTACTTTTTTAGAACATTGCTTAAATACTTGATACTTTATAGCTTATATCAACTCAATATTATTAATATATTAGCTGTATACAAATATAATTATTTTTTAAAAAGGTTATGCTTATATTTTTGTGATGCAAGGACATTTATTTAGGGGAGTTGGAACATATGGAATACTCAAGTTTTACATTTCTTTAACCAAGAACTTTTTACTTTTAACATTATTATAAAATACTCAAGTCCAATATTGCACTAGGAACTAATTACTTTTAAAACAACTATAAATCCTTGTATGTCATCCTGCTTTTAACTTATTTCCTCTAAGCTTTGTTTGAAAGAGTAAGAGATATAGCTAGTAGTCTTTGACTTTGTCAACTAAGATATTTTTTTATTTTTATTTTTTATAAGTGAAATAGTTAATTGTATAAATGGGTCCGATTCAAACTGATTAACTGATTTTGGATTAGCTCACACTAGTCCCCTTCGATTTTCATAATTGTGTTTATCTTTTTCTTTTTTCTTTTTTCTTTTTTTCCGACTATACTTGCCTAAGAACCGGTTCCTAGTCAAACTGACCAATTTGATCCAATTTTCTTAACTATAATTTTAGGATAATATATATATATTTATATTATCAAAAGTGCATGTTAGGAGTATTAGTTACATCTTAAATGACATGGACTCAACATGTTTGAATAATAGTAATTCATTAATTCTTACATTGCCATTTTTTGTCCATATTATTTAAAGACGTAACAAATACTTTCAACATGGCAATTTTGATATCACAACTATAATTTTTCTATTCTAAAGTGAAACTTTTTTAGGATATAATACTTGAAGTAGAGCTCGACATACTTTGACGTGAATTGTTTACATGAAGATATTTTGTATAGAAAAATATGGATGAAAAAATTTATCAATATACAATAAAGCTATTGATGCTCGCAATTGCTTGTGTACACTTTTTCACTAGCAATGTACAATTATTATTCTCAAAACTACTCTCGTTTAAATACATGTCATTCAAATTATGCTTAATTATAATATTATTATTATTATTTTCATTTTTACTAAAATGTTAGTGATTCACTATTTTTATGTATCAAAACTCTTCATATTTCTATTTTTTTATATCATTTTTTTCATTATATTTTATTTCTTTTTCACAAGATAATAGGTCAATTATAAATTTTTACAAACTACTAGTTTACTAAGTTTTCTTATCCGAATGGTAAAAATTGTTTGAACTTGGAGTTAAGTTCTTATTTTGATATTTCCTTTTGATATATGTTATTCTCTTAATTTTATTTGATCTTCTTATTTTATTCATATTTTAATATGTAGCATTTGTATGGTAATTTTGTTACTAATATCTTCTGAAAATTTAATAGATAACAATAAAAATTTTAATATTTTAAATATATTGAAGAAATATTCTATTATAAATACAAATATATGTTAATTTTAGTATAAATAATCAAAAGTAATATAAAGTTATATAAATTATAAGAATAGAAAAGACATGTAAAAAGGCATTCTGTTATTTTTTTTTTCAAAACTATATTCTATAACAGATAATTGAAAAATTAATATGATATATTTCATACTTTTAGAAAACTGAGTTATTTATTTAACATATCAATGTATTAACATTGTTTTAAATCATAACAATGACCGTCAGTTGTTTGTATAAAAAAAAACTAAGATAAATAGATTAATTTTTGAAATAAATAAAACAAAAAAATATTGTTTTATTGTTTTTCATAACATAATAAATTAAAGATAATTAAATTAATCAGGTGGAATATAAATGGAACAAAAGTTAATATATTTAATTAAAGTTTGATTTTAATAAAATAAGAAATGTTGATGTGAAGGTAATTTAAAAAATTAAAATTATAAGTAATTAATAAAGAGGGTAAATAAATAAATAGTCTCACTCATTAATATAATACCGTAGTAATTTTGATTTTTTGTTATCAGATAGCCAATTGGCCACATTGGCTACATGTTGGTTTATGCTTAATTACTACTTAGTACATTAGAATCGGTGTAATAAAGGAATTTGAATTATATCAAGCATCCTTGTTTTTATTATCTATACAAGAGGTGTTAGTACGAAAAAACAATTATCAAGGTTCAACTCAGATTAATCGCTTGCGTATGTGTTACATCATGTTTTATGCAAGTAAGAATTTCTACAAGTGGGGGAAGAGAGAAAGTAGAAATTATTTTAATATATTAAACGGTAACGTGATATTGTCTATAAACATATCTTTATAATTTTTTTTTCAATTATAAGGAAATATATAAAAATAAATTATTAAAAATTATTCTAAGGTAATAAATAAAAAATTGTAAAAATAACTTCCAACAAATTCCAAAAATATTTAAAGTGAAATGTATGAAATATGTATTTAAATTCTAGAAATATTATTACAAAACTGTAAAAAAAATTTATTAAAAAATTAAATGTAAAAATTAATATGCAAGTTTAAATATGTATTCAATTAAAGAAACTCATAAAAATATGAGAAAATAAAATTTTAAAAGAATTCTTACTAAAATAAAATTTGGTGCCTTTATCAAAAAAAAAAAAAAAAGATTTCTTACTAAAACAAAAACTACATGCATATTCACTAATGAAATAAGTTATGATTTTTAAAATATTCATAAATTATATTAAAAAAATAGTTATCAATACTGTGTATGCGAGCTGAAAGACTATAAACTCCTAATCTGATTCATTATATGTTAAATTTGTGTTGTGACTTAATTACAATTATCTGAATCTCTGTGTCGAATAAATCGTATATTGTTAAAAAATAATCAAATTCTATGGAAAATTAACAAATTTCAATAAACTATTGAATTTGCAGACGATATTCGAATAGCATATTCTGCTGCGGTTTGAGCAGCAAACGGTGTTCTCTTCTGTGTACCTTGAATCCACAAGTACTTGCGGAGTATCAAGAAATCACCCGCCCCTGTACATATGGAACAATTACAATGGTATTGTTAAAATTAGCTTAAACATAAATAACTCTCTTTGGTATTTTAGGAGCATGCTTACGCGAATCAATACGTCCATTTTTACGCAAACTAATTTTGGGTATAGGTTTTACCATATTTTATTATCTTTTTTTTATTTCATAATTCTTATCTCATAAATAAAAGTCTGAGATATATGGATATATCCATTTCATGTCAAAAATGGATGCTTTACTATTTTCTAATTAGAAACTATAATTTATATTCTATTAATTGGTATATATATATATATATATCAAAAATTAATTATTAAAATATTTTTATTTAATAATTAATTTATTATATTAATATTTTATTATATATTATATAAAAATATAATTATAAATTTTATAATAAATTTTTATAAAAATATGAGAATAATAATTAAATAAATTTATTTAAAATAATAGATATTATAAATTAATAAAAATATTTTATTATATTTATTATAAATATAATTAAAATATTTAATTATTTGCCCACCAACCCCAAAATATCAAAAAAAATATATAAAATATCACTTCGAAAGTTATTTCTCTTTTGTCACCAAGCTCTGATGTGAAAGGAGAAAGAATTGGACATAAGTGATAGTGCGCATACTTTTCTCGTGTAGAGGCAGAGGAAGAAGACAGTCTATCTTTCTGTCACCCTTTCTCGCTGCCGACGGGAAGGGATTTTAATTTCTCGTATATCATCTAGTATCTCTTTGAAAAGACAGTTGTGTACTCACTTGGACCCAGTGGCGAACCAATCTTAAAAACCTGTTGTTCCGCCTTACTTCAGGGAGTAGGGAGTAGGACATTTGTTTCTCCGTTCTTCAATATATTTTCTCTTTTATATTTTTTGGTATCTGACCGTTAGAATTAACCTGAAGGAAGAAAAAGCTTCTCATCCAGGAGTACCTAAGTACTTTTCCCTGCGGAGATGGTGAGAACCCCTGGCTTTGATAAAAATGGACTGAAGAAAGGAAATTGGACACCAGAGGAGGACTGGAAGTTGATTGCTTATGTTGCTAGATATGGCCACTGGAATTGGCACCAACTCCCCAAGTTTGCAGGTTCGTAATTTAATATATCTATTCTATTATTTCTCCCATTGTTTATACCAATTCTGGCGGACCAGAAACAAATTAAGCAATATTACCTTCAAACATATATTACTACCAATATGTATCCCCAACTTGTTCTAAATCGTCGCGTTTTTGTATAACAATACCGGTAATTTTTGGATGCCATTGTGTCGTATGGATTTAATTTGTAGCTAAATCCATGTCTTATGTTTGGATATTACTTTTCAGGTCTTGCTAGGTCGGGAAGGAGCTGCAGACTTAGGTGGTTGAATTACTTGAGCCCAAACGTTAAAAAAGGGAACTTCACTCAAGAAGAAGATGAAACTATTATCGAGCTAGTCCAACATCTTGGTTGCAGGTGTGAGACCTTCCCCGGCACACAAGCCTTCACAAACCACAAACACCTCTTGCTATGACACCGAGTACATGAAAGTTTCCTTAACAACCTTTAATGGATACCAAAGATGTGATAGAGTCTACGAAATTTATTAGTAATAACGTAAGAGATATATTATTTATATATTTCTACGGTGAAAACTGAAAGAAATCTTCAATTAGTTGTTTGAAATAAAAAAAATGAGGTAGTATTGAATTTGATTTTATTAGTAATTAAATTTAATTATGTTATAATTTAAATTTTTATATTTATAATAAATTAATTAATATTTTAATTGAATTTTTTTGTATTTTAGTTGATATTTAAATTTTATATTATCAGTTAGTTTTAAATTAAAAAATAAAATCTAATTTTTTTGAATAAATTTAATTGCAAGGCTAGAACATTGAAGAATCTTGAAGCGTGTATTGATAACTTGTCCGCAGGAAGAAACGAGATGAATGTAGAATATGCGTTGAACGAGACTAGCTAACTCAAAAATGATGTGACGAAGTGGGGCCTGATGTTTTCGTACGTAATATTAGGGCTCGAAAATGATTTTTTAATTTTTGAAGCGGTAGATATTTTAGACAATGAAAAGAGAAAAAGATAGTGATAGAACATTAGGGTTTTCACCTTATTTTAGGAAATAAAATATTTAATGTATTTATTTTTTTATGAGATATTATATTAATTTATATTTTATTTATTATTAAATGGAATATAAATTTTATTTGAATGGGGCATAAATAATATAATTCTATTGATATATTTGATGGCCAATAACATCATTTCATATGAGTTTTTATAAGAAAAATATTTTTTGCATATACATTTTTTCGACTTTACGTACATTCCCTGTCGAAGAGGATGTGGAGCACTGGAGAGATGTTGAATAGTACCAAGAAACTGGCTTCTAAAACCTACCGATCAACAGTTAGCCAATCACACTTGTACATTACTATAAGTGGGATAAGTCACAATCTGACAAGTGGGTCGATGAAATAACACTAGTTATGATTTTTTTAAAAAAATAAAAATTATATTTTAATTTTTTATTTTATTTAGTTATATAACTTACTATTTTTTAAAAAATTATTTTAAATATTTTTTAAGAAGTTAAAATATTTAAGTACATAAAAAATATTTTTTAAAACACTCAAAATAAATACTTTTACTATTATATATTCAAATGTATAATAATTTATTTGTAAATTATTTTTTATAAATTCCCTTTTTCTGAGGTTTTAAATAAATTATTTATGAGCATATACTTGGTAAAAATTCCCTGCTTCACTTTTTTTATCGCTTATCATTTTCCTTCGTAAAGTGATTAATTTTATAGATACGTTTTTTGAAGTAGATGTTACAAACACTACGCACTTTTACAAGAGTGCCAATATTGTTTTAGTACATCAAAATTTTAAAAAATTAGTGTGACAATATATGATTATGTAAAAGATTTTAAATTGAAAATACGTCAAAATTTAATTTCTTTCATAAAATAAGATTCATGAAGTTTTGAGGATTGCTTTTGCTTGCTTACAACTTTAATCATTACGGTTAATCGATATCGAGTGCTACGTTTACGGTATAGATAATATTTAAAGCATTAATATTGTTTGCTTGCAACATTAACCGCATTTATGAAAAAATTTTAAGTGTTTTGAAAAAAAAAAAAATACTACTTTGTATCATTTAGTATTTAATATTTTGGGTATTAGGTTAAAAATGTGTTAAAGTATGAGACAAGAATAATTTATAAAGTTGAAGTGTCTGAGTATTGAACAGTATATATACTAGAATTTGTTGGAAATGCGACCAATTTTACGAACGATTTTTTCGGTTGCTAAAAACTTTTAACAGTTTACGGTCTTAGCTCATGAGTTAACTTACATACAAATTCTATTTTTGTTTAACTTAGGAATTTAAGTAAATATTACAAGATTAGTAAATTCTCAATTTCACTAGTAAGTTTAATTACAAGTCTAATTTATACTTGATTTTGATTTTAATATGTGCAATTTTGGTCAATTTTGTTAGCTACTTGAGATTAGTTGGCTATGTAATGCAATATATACTGGGTTTATTAAGTTAATTTTATATTTATATTATTATTATTATTATTTAGTTATATATATTTTATCAATCTACAAAGTAATGTACATAATTGAGTATAATATAATATTTGACTCATATATTGACTTATATTTTCGCTATACCTTTTTTTTATTTGCTTTGTTATAATGTTAAAATGTTCAATATTAATTATGAATATAATATTTAATTATTAAGGTATATTTTTGAAGTAAAGCTCTTAAAATATGTAAAATTGTGACAAGTTTATGAGTCAAGTTTATTGAGATTAACGATCGAGTTTAATAATCTTACTGGGAGTAACATTTTTTTTTCCTTATTGTAAAGCAACTAAAGAGTTTCTCGTTTATGCAGATGGTCTGTCATTGCTTCTCAACTGCCAGGAAGAACGGACAATGAAATAAAAAATCGTTGGAATTCCAAGCTCAAGAAGCGATTTCAGCATAACTCAGTTAGTACTTACGAAAAAGTTAAAGTTTCCAACTCAAGGAATCACTTCCTAGTTGAACCAATGCCAAAAAGTAATATAATTGACCCTTTTCAAATCCTTCGGTCAACCTCTCAATCCACCGATTCTTGCTCATCAACTACATTGCTACCTTCGAGTGAATTTCTTACGGCCACAGATCTTATTGCAACTGTTAGCAACCAAAATTTGGTGTTGGAAGATGAGTTTGCACTTTTGGATGCATCCAAAGAGCATTTGAGAGGATTTTTCTCATTGTATGACTCCCCAGTAGATCCAATTCCAAACAATATAATTGACCCATTTCAAATCCTTCCAGCAACCTCTCAATCCATCGATTGGTGCCCTACTTCCATACCCTCATCCTGGAGTGAATTATCTATTGCCGCAGATCATACAATAGTTGTTAGCAACAAAAATTTAGCTCCAGAAGATGATTTTGATTGCTTGGATGCATTAGAAGAGCCTATGAGCGGAATTTTCTTGTTGGATGACTCCACAGTTGATCCAATGCCAAATGATATGATTGATCCTTTTCAAATCCTTCCAGAAACGTCTCAATCTACCAATCCGTGCCCAACTTCTCCACCCTCGTTCTCCAGTGAATTCTCTATAACCACAACTAATAATGTCACAATTGTTAGCTTAACGAAAATTTGATTCCTGAAGATGAGTTTGCAGTTCATAATGCAAACGAAGAACCTATTAATGGAATTTTCTTATTGAATAACTCTTTAGTCGATCAAATTCCAATGCCAAGCAATAATATAGTTGACCCTTTTCAAATCATTCCAGCAACCTCTCGATCCACTTATTCTGGCCCATCCTCATCCATGAGTGGGACTCTCTATAACCGAAGATCACAATGCAGTTGTTAGCGACAAAAATTTGGTTCCGGAAGATGACTTTGCTTTTATGGAATCATACAAAGGGCCTAATGATCAAAAGCCTTTGGTTGGAAGAAGACACCTCAGTTGAACCAATGCCAAACAATGTAATTTATCCTACTCAAAACCTTCCATCAACTTCTCAATCAACTGGTTCTTATGGTTCTGCCCAATGCTCGAGCGAATTATTGATATCCACATATCAATATCGTACCACTACTACCAGCGATGAAAATTTGGTCCCTGAAGATGAAGATGAATATGCTCTGCCGGATACATTCGAGAGCATGTGAACGGGAGCTTTTGTTTGGAAGCGTTCGAGGGTGTTATTGCTGAGGTTGCAGGTCAAATATTGATTGCTGACTGAACCTGAATGCTCAGTATGTGATGTCTGCTTCCGTTAACGTTTGACAAAAAGTAAAGAGAATGTGTGATGTATAGCTATGTTACGACCATGTGACAACTATTGTGTTGATATTGATGGGCAAACGGTTGTATCAAAAGAATAAGATAAATGTTATTTGAATTCAAGTTTTTTTTGGCTTTTGTGTTGATTTATTTCTATTTATCATTTGATGAAGTGTGGATCCCATTTGATTTAGATCTCATACTCTATTCAACAGTGGATTGAAATAAATCGGCATAAAAATAAAAAAAAAATTTAATTTAAATAATATAATTCAAAGAATAATATGCTGGGACTAAAAAGTTATAGAAGATAAAAATATTTTACAAAAAATATGGAGTGTTTGGTGTATACCTAATAAGTATATTACTTCACATTCATGTTAGGTATGAGGTGACAGAATAAAAATACTAGTGTATAAAAGATGAAATAATTGAAAAAACACATGTCTTTACCTGGGATTACATTGTGTGTCGGACACGGATATCCCATCGCTATGTACATATGCTTAGCCAGAAACACAAATATACTCAAACACTTTTATGATCAAAGGAGCCCAGGTGCAGCAAAACACATCTAAGCATATAGCCATTTTCCCAAAACCTTTCCTACCCAACATCAATGAGTACACCAATAAGCATTGTTGAGCGAAGATGCTATAATTTGTTCCCTTACCAATTCCCATTACCAATCTTTGTGTTTTCACGTTTTGAATTCGACAATTACAAAAGAAAAATTTACGGCCCAAAATGAAAATAGACACTATGCTGAACAAGTATATAGTGATTTATATAGTATATATCTATACTACTATATAAAAGGGCTGTGCCACTTTAACTGCACAGCCACTTTAACTGCTCTTACCATTTATCCTGCACTAATACAACACACTCACAGTGAGTTGGCGAGGGATTGAAAATCGCCAGCTTGGGTTGTGCTCGGACAATGGTAGGTTCTGCCGACTTTCGCGGGTTCCGCAATTTTACTTCCTGCTCACCAATTTCAAACAGGCACTGGGTGCACCATCCACTGTTGCCCTTAGCATCGATGCCAGTGTCCAGGTTAATCTCTCTTAGGAGTTTTTGAGTTTTCTTTTTATTATTACATGACCCCACACAACACAGCCCATTAAACAAATTCACTTCTACTGCTATCACAACACATAATATGGTCTCACACTTTGTTAGAGAGAATATTCTGGTGTATCTAGGAATGCTAATTGTACACAGCAGTGGTAACTAGCCTTTGTTTTACTTTTGTATCAATACTCTTTCGTTGAATGCCAAAAGCCCAAAACCAAGAGAGGAATTGATCAAGTCTATTCTCTTCTTTTAGAAATCTTTGAATTTTCGTACAGGGTTTTAAAGTGCCATCCAAGAATAGAGAAAAGATTGTTTTCTCTTTTATCTTCTCTTTTTTCTGAGTAACAGGGTAAGAAAAGAAAATTAATTTGACTTTAGATTCCTTTATTAATCTACATATTTGTTTCTTGCTCATCTTATTCAAATCATATAATTTTTTTCACATATTTATTTATTAAATCAGTTATTACAGGTTATGGTTTGAAATCAATAGCATCTTGAACTAAGAAGGTGAAATTCATCTGTGTGCTATGTAAACTTTTTTAAGAGAATAATCGTAACTGCCTATCATTATTATTATTGGAATTGATAGAAGTGAAATTGTATCTAAAAGGCAAAGTTAAGTATGTTTTTGTGAAACAAAATGCACATTGAAGAGGAAAAAAGGTGAACCTACTTAAACAATTTCGGGGATTTGAAGTCCAAAAGCATAGAGATGAGGCTATAATGTTGTACCATAATGGTTGTTTCACATCTCTATTGGGGGGCTGAATAATGGAGTTTTTTTTCATCAAAGTCATCATGTTCTTTTGGTTGTAAGCTTTTTTTCATTGTGCAGGATACATTGGGTGAAACACCAAATTAGGCAGTATTGAAAACCTCATAATCCTATGACTGTTCAATTTTATCTTTTGTGCCTGAAGGTCCAAGGAGGCGATGATTTTGATGATTAATGTGTGATTTAATTTAAATGCTCTCATTATATGACTATGTTCCCTAAAAGGAGGTCAATAAGGATGGGGTGAAATGTAGAATGGTTTCCATGAAGCTGTGAACGAGGATTGGTTGGTGTGAATATCTGCTCGGGATTTTGACAAGGTTGAGAAGCAAAATAAAGGAAATAATTTTAATAACGAAATTTGGAGCATAAGCCAGAATTTCCCACAATGCGGATTCTGCTTTTCCTAAGAAAAATGGCGAGTATAATGCTTTCATGATTCGAAAAATGCTGAGGAAGATGCAGAAAAATGTAAGGTAGATCAAGATGCCCAAAAGCGTGAGTGTTATATTGGTTGTGATGAACGCAGATGTATCAATGTTACCAATTTTATATAGTCACAGAAAAACTAGGAACAAGGGTATTTTTCTTTTCCATGTTATACATATAGATGGTTGGCAATTTGATATTTTTTTGCTTTACTTTATTCACAACGTACTATATTTAGAGCTCTTTATTTCTTTAATTTGTTATTGTTAAAATCGTTAACTTTGATTATGCGTTTGTGCCGTCCTTGCTTTTCGGCAAGGAGACTTGGAGCAATGCCTTTTGTTGGATAATATGGATGCAGTTCATCATGGGCAAGGTTTTAAACTGAAAAATAATCAGCAAACAAGTCAATAAAGTAGTGGGTGAAAATTACCGGATCACTATCAAAAAATAAAATAAAATTAATTTAAATATATTAATAATGTAAAATAATTTTACATTATTTATTAATAAAAATAATACAAAAATATTAATTAATATAAATAATTATTTATTATAATAAAAAATTTACTATAATTTTTTATTTTTTTATTTTTATTAATTAATAATATAAAAATATTTTATATTATAAATACATATAAATTAATAAAAATTAGATAAGATAATTTTGTGGCGGTTTCTTTTTAGTGGATTACTCAGCCGCCAGAAAATAGTTTGTTCCCATCGGTTATATCAATTGCCATAAAATATTCTATCTCCCAAAGGTTATTATTTTAATTTCTAGTGGTTTTAGCTCCTTCCCTTTCTCTCGCTGCATACAATCCAAGCAACTATCCAATGTGAGGCTTGATACAAGGGATTCTACCTTCAAATTTCTTAGCCATACCCTTGATGTAAGCCTCAGATTCATTCTCAATGTTAGGGCTATTTCTTCACTCTTTTCCTCCAAAACCCTCACTCACCATTCAATTCGCGCTTTGATTCGTCATCTTCACCGTCGTCCACCGCCACCAACTGTGACACCTCTTCCATAACCGATGGCGGCGATGCTATCTTCACCATCACCGTCGTGCTAGCCAAGGACGTTGCCTTTCCCTTCGTGTCAGCAAGCTCGCATTTTGTTTGAAGAAGGTACATTTTGATCTCGATTCTCTAATTGCCCTTTTCCCTTTTGTTTCTCTTATATTTTGGGTGAATTTTCCTATTATATGTGTTCTGGACCGAAACCCTATGTTGTTTATCTAATGATTGTTTTTCTAGACATGAAAGAGTTATGATATTTAACTTGGATCCTTTTGATCTGGATCTGTTTTCTAGATGTGTCTCTTTTGTGGTTAGACTCGATTTCAATTTGGTTTCGTTGTTATATATGTCTTTTGATATTGCTTATTTTGATTTTAGTTCATTTTCTATCAGTTAATATGCTTAATTTTGTAATTGTTTGTTTTGTTTACCTTCTAGTTTTGAGTATTTTGGAGTTGTTCTGCTATGCATATTTACTATCTTTTGTGTCATTAATTTGGTTTGTCTCTTTTTTGCATGGATAGCTGGGGTTGCTCGATGTTTACTTAGTCAGTGAAAATTTTAGTTATTTTCAATTCTATTTGATGATTTGAACGAAGTCCATGAATAGTTCCTTTTCTATTGTGTTGTGCAGGATATAAAAGATGGCTGATGCTGAGGACATTCAACCTCTTGTTGTTGACAATGGAACTAGAATGGTCAAGGTTAGTGAATTTATTATTAGAATTGGAATTCTTTCAGCTAGTACTAATTGGCAACTGAATGTTTTCTATTTATGGAAAAGACAGATGATGCTCGCACTTCCCTGATGATAATAATCATTTCCATTGTAATGTACTTCGTTGTTAATTCCTTTTTTGCTTGGGAAGCTTGACTTTGTTACTCGTCTTGTGAGTTATTCTAATTGCTAGCTATGACTAGGTTGGCTATAGTTCTATTATATCTCCACTCTATTGTACTAATCCCTTTTTCTTGCTCATGATGTTCTTTAAGTTCAATTTCTTATAGGGTTTACAAAATCATAAAAAAATGACTCATTTTTTTTCTATCATAGAGCCCGTTAAAATGCTCCTTTCTATTATAATTTAATTATTTTCTAGGTTCATTTGATTATTCTTTATCAGCTATCAACGGACAAATTTGCTTAGGGGAGGGGAGGTTGCCCAATTCCTTCTGGTGGTACTTATTGATGTACTATTCAATAAGGAACTCTTTGAGCTGAGTTGGGCAGATAATCATTTATTTAGCAAGTTGATTTAACTTTGACACATACTTAATGAAGCCAAATAAGATGTTGATTATGGTCCTGTTTATTAAGCTTGAATAATATTGCGTTCAATGCTTCCCTTTGATTGTAGGCTGAGAGTCTGCAGTTTTACTAATACTTTATGTTTCTCCTTCATTGGGTTTTAGATTACTGTTATATCTGCTTTTGTGTTTGGTTTTTCGGCTTTTGGCAAATCATCCACGGATGGTGTTTGGCCCTGGGCATGACTGGGATAGAAAAGTTGCCAATTGCACCGTGTCTATGTTCCGTCATTTGGGCCACACAGAGTATGATTACAAAAAGTTTTAGGGTCATGGCAAGTGTGTTGTGTTATATTAATTGCACTGATAGATTCTTGTGCTATTCTTGATTTTTTCAATCATAAGAGAAATGCCTATTATGAGATGTGTCCTATTGGTTTCATCATTGTTATATACTTAACCTTTTTTGCAGGACTTGCTGGATTTGATTGCAATCAAAAGGATGCAGATTTTCTAATGTGGATGTTGTATTCTGCTGTTTGCATTACATGGCACCACTCAGATTTATTATTCTTATATGTCTTCTGAGTTTTTAGTTCCTAAATTGGCCAATAGAAAATGGCCATTATTATTCTGCTTTTTCATTTATGTTTCTTAAAAAGAAAATATGTTTATCAAAAGTTGCAATCAGGTTTCCACAAATTACTTGATTGAGTTGGCACAATGACAACGTAGTATTAATTACCTAATCTTTCTTGTTGTGTGCCTACCGGTGGTTCCTGGCCACCCAAGCTTAAAACTGGGCTTGAAACACACAATGACACTTCTAGTGGCGGTTTAAACCTCCTATGAAATGACTTTTTAATAAACTAAACCGCCACAAAATAACTGTCCCGCTATTTTAATAAAAGATTATTGGTGGTCATACTAGCAGTTACAAAATCGCCAATATTACTTCTTTATTTAACTTTCTTTTACCCCCTTGTGACGAATCTAAATTCGCCAGAAAATTGATGGTCAGGGTTTAAAACCAACCACTAAGTATTCTCAAAAAAAACTGCCCACTAAGAAGCATTTTTTGTTTTATTTTTTGCTGTGACTTTTAGCCCGTAAAATTAGGAAAGGCTATATCGATACAGGACAATGCCAATTGAATTTAGTCTGGAGTTCTCTGGGATATGCATGGTAAATTAGATAACAAGGAGAATTTAATCTAGGGGAGTTTTAGTAAATTACTATAAAATTGTATAATATAGAACTTATAAAAGCCTATATCTCCATAAATGAATTAGGATGTAATACATATGGAAAATCAATAATATATTTCTATATATTCATCTAATACTATAATATTAATTTTTATATTAATATTTAGATAATAAAAAAGATTTAATTTGTATGTATAATTAATTAGTGTAAAAATTTTATACTGACGATATTATATATTATTATATTAATAAAAATATTTTATTTTAACTATTCTACTATTTTAAAAATTTTATAAACTCATAAGTATTTGATTAGATAATAGTATAAAATTTTTAGTATTATAATGCATAGCAATTAAATTTATAATA
>CM062517.1:8351523-8372409 GCA_031439585.1 Pterocarpus macrocarpus
ATTAATGAATTAAAGGTAACAAAAGAAAAATAATAGGGAAAACATGTGAAGGATAGAATCAATAATAACAATGAGATGAGAGACGTGACTGAAAGGGAATCAAAATCAACCCCAAAAGGAAAAAGGAAAAAAAAAAAGAAAAGAAAAAAGAAAAAAAGGGCACACCGATGAAGAGGAAGAAAAAATGGGACTCTATGATCTCACCGACAATTATGAGTAATAATAATAATAAGAGACAAAATGGAATGGAATCTAATCTAAACTATATATCAATGACATGCAATGAAGTAAAATAAATAAATTTGCAAAATTATGGCATTCGGGTAGCTGGAAATAGAACAGTCACATTGTAATCCAAACAAACAACACGTTAAATTAACATGATGAGTCGAACAAATTAACATTTACATAGCACACAACACAAGAGAGAATAACATAAGAAGACAGATGAACTTACCAAGATAATTTTAAATGGTGGGGAGGGCTAGTGGTGTTGTGGCTGATCTCCTGAGTTGCCAAATACCTTTTGCCGTTGAGGACACAGAAGGAGGATACGTTATGGAGAGGGTATGACCAAGACCAAAACCAAAGAGGGAAGAGAGAGAGAAGAGAAAGGGGAAAGAGAAGAGAAGAAGAGGGGGTTTATTTATAGAAGGGGGAGAGGGAAGAGGGTTTAGAAGATTTTGGGGCTTGGGTGAATGCCAAGTGCCATTGGTGGGCCATGCATAGGGTAGGGTTCCATTAACTGCTATTTTGAAGTTGCATGCTTTATAAAAAACTTCGTCTGAAATTTGGGTCTCATTTGCATGTCCAATTACCAATATAGGCCTAGATTGTCTCCTTAATGTAAATCGCGTCTTTCTAAACAAACACAATCTTGCGGTGGGTTTTGCCCTTTTATTCCCTTATTTTTAGATTTCCATGATTTTGAGTGAAACCCATTAGTTTATCGGATTCTATCGCCAAAAATCTAATTAATTTACCTTAACTCATAAAAGAGATAAATTGGAGATATTTAATTAAATGATCAAAATACTTATCACTTTGATTAGTTCTAAGTTGGCTTTTAAATTTTGATATTACGGTTACTTTTTCTTCATAGTTTATTCTACTTTTTTTTTGGTCCACACTCTCTTTTTTTATATTCACTATAATTTATTATTTTTTCTAAATTCTATTAGTTAATAATATGAAATTATTTCATATTATTAATACATAAAAATTAAATTTTTCTTGGGATGTATCCATAAATTTTTATGGCAAGTTACTTAATCAATTTATTTAATTTGATCTAGCTTCTGTCTTTCGTTTTGAATCTTTCCCTTCTCTCTCCCGCAGCCTGCTCCAACGTAGAAAAGGGGGGAAAAACCCCTCACTAAAGACTTTGTTGTTTGAAATATGGCATCCCTTTTTATTTGTTGTCTATTAAAAGAGTAAAGAGTTGTCTTTTCAAAGAATTGTTTTCTATTTTTGCCTTTTAAAAAGTTATTTCAATTGATCCCTTATTGGTAAAAATAATATATTCATCCTCTAACTTAGTTTTAGTTTTCAAATTTGCTACTCAAATTATAAATATTTCAAATTTGTTCTCTAATTTTAAAGAACTGAATGTATTTATCCTTTTATAAATAACATTACTTATATTGATGAAAAAATTATATCTGACATTTGAGTTAGAAAAAATAATATACATAATATTTTTAAATTTACTCTCTAATGTAATAAAAAATATTTGCAAAGAAATTACAAAAAGGACAAATGTGTTTACTTTTTAAAAATTAGAGAATGAATTTGAAATATTTATTACTTACTAGATAAATTTAAAATATTTATTACTTAGAGGGCAAATTTAAAAACAGAAAATAAGTTAAGCGATGAATCAATTATTTTTGCTTTTGTTATTTTTAGAAAACAAATAATAATAAAAATTTTAATTTTATCATCATCTTTTGATATTTTAACTAAATGGGATGAGAGTAAGTATTAGCGAAGTACTAATATTTTGAGCATTTTACATTTCTAAAAATTATTGTGTATTTAATAAATCAGTAATTCAACCGGATGCAGTTATATATTCTTATAATTGAAACTATTTGATAATTTCATTAATTATTATGCAACTATTTTAAATAACATATACAGAAACCAAATGACTAAATGAGCATATAACAATTAATTAGTGCAGATCAGTAAAATGATTATTTAAATTAAAAGTGAATCTAATACGTATTATATGAGGGAAAAAAAAAACCATGTCTAGTTTTATTTTCCTCAAATTTCTCAAGAGGATTATTCTAATAATATAGCGCTGGCTATAACAATAAATAATAATATAATTAGGTCTTAAACCTAACTTTAGCATTGGTCTATTAATCATATGCAAACTTTTAATATTCTTGTTTAATTATTTATTAACGTATCACTAAAAGAATTTAACTTTTCGAATAGCTGTTATCATTATAAATTTTTTAATCATTAAATTATTTATTAAATAATAATGATAAACACACAAAAAAAAAATGTGAACATAGGTACAGAAGAAGAAACAAAAGAAATATATTAAACAAAAGTAAAAGTATTTAATATTAAGAATCAAATCATATTTAAAACTTTTATAAATAATTAAAAGGCATTCATTAATTACTAAAATTAATGAAACATATAAAATATTTCTTAACTAATGTACATGTAAGCGTGCGCGTGAGCGAGCGTTTATGCACGTACACATAAGGTTTACATGCAGTGATATATGGAATGTGTGTATGACTTGTGTGTGCGTGTGTCTTGTGTTTTTGGCAAAATACACTTTTTCGTCCCAAGTTATTTTTGTTTTCATTTTAGTCTCGCAACTAATTTGTTATTTATTTTGATCCTCTAATTTTTTATTATTAATTAATTTTCTATTTATTTTGATCCTCTTAATGGTAAAGATTTAGGAGACCAATCTAAACAAAAAATTGATTAGGGGACCAAAATAAATAAAAAATTTGTTAAAAAATCAAAACAAAATATAAAAATAAATTAAAGAACTAAAAGGTCCATTTTTCCTATACCTTTTCATATATTGTGTATTGTGAATGCGTAAGTCGTGCGTATGCCTGTGTCTTATGCTCTTTCATATGTTGTGTATCTTGTGTATGTACGTGTCTTTTGCTCTTACATATGTCGTGTATTTCGTGTAAGCGCGCGTGCGTATGTCTTACATGCTTTTTCATACGCATCATAAAATTAAAGTGTAGATAAGGCTAGCTAATTATAATTAAATGGTAACAAGTATAAAGATATATGATATAATGTGGATGTAATGTTTAGCATTAATCTTTTAGAAAAACACCGCTCAATTTGTTTTGGGGATGATACATGGAATTGTAATCTAGTATTGCAATATGTGCCGTGCAAGTTATACAGTTAATAAGCAGCAAAAATCTTACACGGAAGTCATCCTGTCAAGTATCAATCGATCTTGAAATAAAATAAAAGCATTAATGCACATTATCAAATGCTAACTAACGATTTGGAAAAGAAAATACAATCTAAGACATTAAAGAATCAACCAAGTTAACCAAAGAGAATATTAGAAAGGAAAGTAAAGATCATTCAAACGCTCAAGTATATATATCCCCAAGCAAATTAATTTGGGATCTAGACTTCTACCTACCTTCGATGCATTAAAGAATATCATTAAAGAAAAGGAAAGAAAAATAAAACTCCATGTGGTTACTTGTTCTGTTTAAAAATATAAATATGCTTAAAGTTTCAATGGAAATTTTGACTTCTTCTGTTGCTTAAACGGTAAGACACCATACATTATAAGACCCACATGGTCGAACTCTTGAGGACAGAAGGGAGAAGGGGTGGTCTGAGAATCATGCGGATTGCAGAGTCGGTGAATAGAGCCAACAATTTCATTTAACAGTTGGATATTTACCCAAACACCCTACCGGGCTAGGTCTCTCGTCATGGAAACACAAATTTATATAAAAGTAAGGTAGTAAAATAAGAAGTGAGCAATATCTTTTGTTGGTGATGAAAATAATAGTGAGCAACCTAGTAATCAAGTAGAATCATTGCGATTTGTCGTAGCAGTTGAGAGCAAACTTTCCAAGATTTCTCTTCAAATTCCTTGAATTTGACCCATTGAGGAAGTTCCATGAAGCTTCCTCCACCATTTATATTACGTGCATGGTCAATGAGTTCATATTGCTTTTTCGCTTAATAAAATCAGCATTGGACCAGCCCGTGGGATTCTCTGTCTCATGCAGATGGTTTTTGCAAAGATGTGTCTGGAGAAGAGACAGCATAGAATATATTTTCTGAGGACAGCATATATATAATATAATTTCTAAGCAGCGACTCTCTTCACAAAAATACGAAGCTAGTTTACTTTTTTATAGGACGGTTGCATGACATCAATATTATACACCAGAAATCTAGAACGACCATGGTGGCTTGTATTGTATCGGCCTTGCGTACGGTTAGGACTCTGAGGAGAGAAACAGGGTTATATATGTCAAATGAGAAAGCTTTTTCTTTTTTTTTTTTCTGGTCAAGTCAAATGAGAAAGTTGTTTTTTGTTGGTCGACAGTCAAATGAGAAAGTTAGGTGCTTAAGATGAGGACCAAACCTATGGGCTTTAACAGGCCCAATGTTGAAGAGAAAGGAATGTTTATTGAATATTTTTGACCCATAGTTGAAAAAGAAAACATTTTTGACCCAAAAAAAAAAAGCGTTAAAGATTTAACCGTGCTGCACCGAACAAAAAGAAAGTTAATCGTGAGACAAAAAATATTTAATCCTGAAAATTTGAATAAAAATTATCTTTGAAAAGATTTATTTTGAAGTTTGAATGTGTATTTCGAAAACACTGGAATTTTAAAAAATAAATGACTAAGTTAATTTAAAAAATATCATTTACTAACAAATACAGAAAAAAAAAAAAGAACTAACACAGTTTTTTTCTCGTTAGTATTGAGCAAACGCCACTAAATCATTTTTTGATACTGATTTGACTTCCAAAGAAACCCGTAAATGAAAATAAAAAATACCAATAAAATATAACGTTGATGCTATACAGCTAGAATGACTGGCCAGAAAGCCCATTGTCAGAAACGTGGCAAATTCTAAGTCGAATGACAGAAACAACCTGTTAAAAAAAAATATTAGGCGTTCATTCCATGTCTTATCGCACAATCCGAACAATCAATTTCTCACACAAATTCTAGATGCATACTACTTGTCTAAAATTAAGGCTCGGTGGTGACATGAAAACACTAACACGAAAAGCCCATTGGTGAAACGGATTAGTCATTCAATCATTTGAATTTTATTCTCCACCGCGAAGTCATGAATTCGTACATGAATACGTAACTAAGTTTTCGTACCAATTGGCATTTCTCATCCAACACATCTCCGATCATATAAGAATATGCGTATCTCTCAGGTTCAAAATCATGTGCATTTGATTATAACGGGAAGAGAAAATAACAATGAAGTGTATCATAAAACACAAAGCTGAGATCATTACAGCCAAAGGCGGACCCATTAATTAACATTGGAACTTGGCTTTAAATCCATTGTTTTGGAAGGAGGCGCAAATAATGTTTTTTCCAGCTTGGAACACAGTTCTTATCCATCATATGGCGGAGTCATTCTCCACGATAGCTTCCTGGTTTGGGCATTTAAAATCCAACTTTGTACTCAGGTCTTGCAATAGAGTTGCTGCCTATCCCCCCGTCCTGCAAGAGCAGTAGAACTACACTTATGGCTTGAAGATGCACGTAGTTGTTTCTTGAACCTCTTAGCTCTTGATTATGTGGATGAATAAATTTCGTTTTCCCATTAAAAAATAAAAAAATAAAAATCAATGAAGCGTAACTTTAAACAAGTGATTGCACCACCGCATTAAGGATCAAACTGCAATTAACAAATGAATCATATGTAAGTAAAAACTTATGCTTATGAAAACAAAGACAGTATGGGCATGTCCCTGAACCGGAAGCGCCTAGCACCAGGCAAGGGACAACATGAAATGCAAAATCTAGTCTAATCATTGTGCTTGCAGAATGAGGAATGATAACTGCGTTCACCATTGACTATGGACATCCATGAGTCTACGAATAACAAGTCTTAAGTTATACAACAAAAACCGAATAGCTGAGGATCACTTCGATCCAATTATAACACCAAAAAGCACTATAAATTATCCGGGTCAGGCTTTCAAAATCAAGAGTCATGTAAGAGAGTGTATTTTCATCAATCATCATTTCAATTTACCAAAGCCTATTGCAGCACCAGTCACACCAACCTTCCCTATTCTGTCCACTGTCATCTGTCATCCTTTTTCTTCACCATCCTCGTTTAACATTTCTGCTATACAAGATTTTGAAGCACTGCATCTCTTCCATCCCAAATGCATGTTTTTCAGGTGAACTGGGGCAAGCATCTTCCTTAGGTTTTCTAAGCATTATCTGATGCCTCATTAGCTTCTGTTATTATCTGAAGGAGGTCTAAAGGAGTAGCAGCTGGATCCAACTCTCGACAACCCTTTGGAGCATTGTCAGCTTCTTGGCCAGTAAGCAAGTAATTAGGAACCTGGGTTTTTAGTCAGGTGCAGGAAGGGTGTATCGTTGTTTTTGTTTGCTTTGAAACCAGGCTCTCAAGGTGTTGTTATGCTATTCTGCTTTTGGTCTTTTATCTGGTAGTTCTTTTCCTGTAGTAGGGCCTGGGTGGTGTGCTCCTTACCTTTGTTTGGTAGTCACTTCATATCAATTATCGAGACCAAAAAATCAAACAGCTACCAGGTTTCAAATAATTATATAACATGATCATTAACTCCTTTGCATTAATACATTCTATAACACCTTGAAATTAAAAATAAAGGTTAAAATATATTTTTATCTTAAATTTGTTTTTAATTTTCTTCTTATATAAAAAAGTCTTATTTTAATCCATAATATATTAGCGTAGTCTTTTGCCATTTAACTATCGTTCGTAATATTGCCTTTTGATCCGTTCTGAACGGCTTTGTGGAGATCACCTTGTGAATTCTAGCATAATACCGAGGCATTCCATCATCATCATCATAAGCAGCCCATACCTGGTCCTCATCAAAAGAATTTTCTGCTCTATCCAAGTCAAAATTGTGAAAATCAGGGTCTGGAACATTAATTGTAATAAAGGCTTGGTTCTTCTTAACTGTATCATAAGATGTGACATCAACAGAATTAATGTCCATCAAATTCACAATATTATTATACCAACGAGTGGAATCTGGAAGCTTCTCTGAGCTATTATAAATTGTCATCAAATGTGCTTATTTTGTCTCTTTTTCTCAAAAGTCACTAATATATCCAATGTTACTAAGCTTCAGCCATTGACCTCAATCTTGAAGCTTCTTGAAGTACTTCATAAAGATAAAACTCTCCTGATTTTCCTTCAAACATTGAAAATTCTCATTACTGTATATTCCTAAAAATATATTTAAACTAAAATTTAATGCATAATTCTGTACTTTTAGCTCTTCCTCATTCTTACCACAATGGCCTTGATCCTTGACTGGAGGCCAGCTGATTTGCCATGTATCCATGATTGCCAGGAATGCGAAGTAATCTGTTTTCCTCTTCTTGATGGATTTATCAGCTTGTATACCACAGGTCATGTGACCTCTTGAATCCATTTCAGGAACCCTTGAGTTCCTCAATGGTTAGGTCAGCTAGGTGACTAACACAAGCTTGTAAGGCTTGTCCCCAGCAGCATTGAAGGATTCATCTGAACTCCACATTGTCCATTGAAGATCAGAACCCCACTGATTTTGCTTCTCCTTCAGCATCTTTCGAGAACTCTGCCATGCTGTTCCATCCATTGCTTACGTCTTTCTAAGGATGCGTCATGGAGCTTGCGGCACATCACCTGGGAAATCTTCATTGCAGAATGAGGACATATAGCTGAGTATACTGCTTTTGGCAGTGGAAGCCATGCCGAATTCCAAAGGGCTAATGATTATGTGCCTATTTGGTACTGAAGTCTTGTTGTGAAATGTGACTTGGTATGAACCAAAGGCATGGCTTACCATGAATAGTGGCGGAGCTTAAAGAAAATTTTTAGGGGAGCCAATAAATTTAACATGTAAATTAAATAATGATAATCAAATTAAAATTAAGTATGTAAGGCTTTAGGTTCAAACTTCATTATTGTCAATATACCAAAAAATTAAAAATAAGTGCATATCACATACATAAACTTTAAAACAATAAATAATTAACACAGCAAAAAAAAAATGAAAAGGCAAAATTTCTTCTCATGTTTAATGAAGTTTATAGGATAGTATTTATCAATAAAAGTACAAATATTAATGTATTTAAATTAGCTGTGAGATTAAAATTATCTCAATGATTGATTATAAGTAGTTGAAAATAAATTTTATGTTTAGATGTATTGACTTCAAGAAATTTTAAAGTAGCTTACAAATATAATTGGTTTTGTATGACAAATTACTAAAAAAAATATGAAATAATTTATTTATATTTTATAATATTTGATACTCAGGGTTATTTTAGTTAAAAAAATTATAATTTTAAAATAATCTTTTACTTATAATAAAAAAAATTTTAAAAATCTACTTTCACTTATAAGTAGATTTTACACTTAAAATTAGATTTTTTTTTTTAACTTATAATCTATGCAGACTATTTATCTAAATATGTGAAATTATTTCAAAACAATTTTTATTGAAAAAAAAAAATTTCTTGTATTTCCAAATACACATCTAATAATATCAAAAACTTTGTAAGCATTCTTAAGCACTCAAAAGCAAATTTTAAAGTTATAAAATCTATTACTTGGGGTCATTGCATTCAACATTCTATTCAACTCTTGTGATTACTAGCATCTATTGTAACAAATATTATTTTTATTTTAAAATGATGCTTAATTATGATTTTTTTAAGTTTTAGTTTCTTAGTCAAAACTTAAGATGATAAGCTTTTAAACTAAATTGAAGTCATCATTTATTCAATTTTATATAAAGTGGGGAGAAACTATAAGACTCATTATCCCTAGCATGTAGTTTTAAATCCTAATGTTCACAGATATCAAATGATCTCTTATCAGGCCCTGTGACAATACAAACCAAGATTAAAATGCCATAGGCTCAGTGATTTAGATATTGTATTTATATATGATTATTAAAAGGCAATATTGTATTTTTGTATTTAAAGAAATATGGTAGTTTTAAAGAAATCGCAATAATTAATTATGATTTCAGATGTCAAAAATAAAAAAAATTTATTATTTAATAGAAATCGCAATTGTGTGTTGCGATTTCAACAAATTAAAATAAATAAAAATAAAAAATATTATTTTAATAAAAATTGTAATATATCATTATGATTTCAATCAAATAAAAATTTAAATAAAATAAAATAATAGAAATTGCAACACATGGTTGCGATTTCAATAACCTTAAAACAAAATAAAAATATTAAGTTTCCTATCATAAAAATTGGAACTCATTGTTGTGATTGTTAAGAAAAGTAAGAATTTAAATGGCATGTAAAATATCATTATTTTAATAAAAATTGCAACTCATTGTTATGATTTGTCAATAAAATTAAAAGTAAAAAATCCATTTATAATAGAAATTATAAGTAAAAGATTGCCTGAATTTTTTAAACAGTATATTCACAGTGCATATGTGTGATTGTGCATGATATGGTGTGTCTTGAAGCTTTTTTTTTTTTAATGCGTGAAAGTACGAGAGAGGGGAAGAGAGAGCACAAGGATGTGAAAGAGAAAGGAATCTGAAATCAATTATTGAAAGAGAAGGAGAGAGAGAGGAGAGAGAGATAGAAAAGGCAGCCCAGTGCATGAGGCTCCAAAGAATGATAAAAGAGAGTAAAATACACAGCCTAATCTCCACAATTGGATAGACTGTTTAAAAATAATAAATCCTCAAATTTTTAGGTAAAAAGGCAATAAACAATCTAAAACCCCTCTTTAGAGGCTAAACTTATTTATCGGATAAAATTTCTATCTATATATATAAAATGCAATGTTGTTTAATGGGTATGTACTATGAGTCATTAACTTAACCAAGATGACAATGAAGGCATGGTTCCTCCATTTTGTAAAACCACTAGTATCAAATAAAATGTTTTGGGTATCAATTATGTCTCAAGTATGCCAAACTCAATACATATGACAATTAAATTTTTTTTTCCCCTTTTAGAAAAAAAACAGTACAAACAACATGTAGCTTTGCGATTGGATACGATGTGACGGCTCGAATACATGACTTAAATAAAATTACGTCATTTTGGCCTTCTCCCAAAATCAAAACATAATCCTAACTCGCCCCTTTCCATTCCACAATATATCCTTATGCCCCAACTTCCAAGTTCTCACCCACTAGCAATCACCACTCATCTCCCTCAACTGCTCCACCATCGGTAATAACTGCAAGTAAGCGCATTGGGCCACGACACACTGCAATGGTGGCAATGACATGTCAGCACAACACACTACAAATGGGCGGAGCAATGCAGGGAGGTGGCGACAATGATGCCAACTTCTCTCAATGGTCTCCGACAACCCTATGCAATGGCTTGTCTCTCATGACTATGAGGATCTATATTCTTAACAAACTCTTGAGTTTTGCTTTCTTCTGTGTTGATATATATATATATATATATATTGATGTAATTATTTTTGGAAAATAGCTTGAGATATGAGATTTGTTGTGTACTTAAGTGTTTGTTTATGTTGTTGCCATTTTTTCATGTTTGCTCATGTTGAGTGTTTTGGAAAATGGGAGGAATGGTATTAGTATTCTTTGTATTGTAGTTTGGTATTTTCGGGATGTAATATTGGAAATTTTGGCTTGTTTTATATTAAAGTTGATATATTTTCTTATTTATTATATAAAATTTTAGTTTTTATTATATGAAATATGTGAAATTTTTATATTTTTAAATATATATATTGACGTACCCGTATTCCAATTTTTACAAAATTTTTATATCCTATATTTAAATAGATAATGTTTATATAAAGATTGCTGCTTTGAATTTATTGAATTATTAATTTCATAATGCTGGAATAATGGAGCATTGTTTCAATGTACAAGAATGGAGCCTTGTTTGACCATCAAGCAAATAAAGCATTGTTTCAAGTTATACAAGAATGAGCATGGCGTTAAGCACATACTGATAATGTTTTTTGCTTTGAATAATGTTATAGAATTAGAAATTTTGTGAAAATTCAGTTATCAAAATACCACGAAATGCTTACGGATTCTTGAATAATTAAGTACATGTAACAATCACAAAAACCATACGGAAAGAGCATTAATTGTTTCCAATAAACAAATACACATGAATCCAACATACGAGAACTTACAAGGTAGGATCCTTTCTTTGAGTTTTCTTCGGATTTGTGGAGCTTGACGTACAGTTGTATAACAATTGGACTGGCATTTGACATTCTGTAATCTCTACGTTTAAAATATTAAGAGAGAGAGAGAGAGAGAAAGAGAGAAAGAAAAACGTGGCTACTTCATGAGACGCATTCTTCATGTAAAATTTCACACTATAAGGTCGTGAGAAAGAGATAAATATCCTCAAAGAACACATGTCTGCGTGTCCGACACGAGTGGGATACCAACGCATATTGGACAACAGTAGACATGTGTCTAACACACGGTCTTACGTGTCTTTATTTAAAATATTTATTTTTTAGCTCGAAATATATCCAGATATAATGACACTTAGACATGTTGAACAATGTGATTGGACACGCATCAGACATGGCTTATCACAACTCGGATCTTTGAACATGACTTAATGCTTTTTTTTCTAACTATTTGATAGATCAAAAAAGAATTCAAAGGCTCAAAAATCTAAGTTCATTTCGAAATTTTTTTTTTTAAGATGACAATAAAAATAGTACCAAATATTTTTTTGAAAGGATATAAGAAATATATTTGACATATATTAAGAATACTCTATTTTTTGGGAGGGGTTTAGAAAATAATAAAAATTGATAGTCTGATATTTATAAATATTTAAAAATATTATAATATGATATTATAAATTATAAATTTTTCTTAAATTTTATATATATATATATATATATATATATATATGCAGTGTTTGTATCCTATAATTTTAGGGATTTAGTGTGTCTTTATGTCCATATCCGTATATGTGTCTATGCTTCCTAGTACACCAATCCCAGGAGTCATTTAGGTCCCTAGTACTCCTCAAGGGTCGCGGCTATCCATTATTTGGGAATGAGATTGAAGAACCTTCCAATTAAAACTGGACTTAAACAATTTTTCCCAAATAAAAAATGCATATGACCTTTATTGTTGAGATAAAGTGTATATTTCTTAAGTGGAATTTTGAAATGATAACAAAATAGACTCATGAGGTTCCTATGAAATGAGGCATGAATAGAAATATACTCCTTGATCATTTTAGACCCCCTTTCATTTAATTGTTGGAACAGTACAGCTATAACCAATAAAGTCATCAATTTTAATTTTGAAATAAATTAATTGTTCTACTTAAAAAAAATCTCATTAACTATTCTTGCTTTTTGGTCAATGAATTCCTTTTTTCATTAGGATTTTACTAAGTAGCTACCCTTGTTTAAGTTTCAATAGTAGAAAGTTTTTAAGTTTTTAATATATTAAATGTATTAAAAAATTAAAAATTTTATTTTTTATCAATAAAAACTATTTATTATTGAAATCTTAACCAATACCCTTAGCAAAACCCTTTTTATGATTGCAATCATAAATATTTTGATCATATCCAAGAAAAATAATTCTAAACGAAGATATTAAAATTTAAACTTTTTCTTATGAATATCAAATTATTGAGACTTGTCAAATTATTAAATACAAAAGATCAAGTGAGAGGAGTAAACTTCCATATATATATATATATATATATAGTTGGGGTTGGTTTTTGTTTTTTGTTGTTGTGGTGTATTTTGTTCTTTTGGTGGGGAGGGGGGGTGCATAGTTTTCTTGATAGTTGAAAATTGCAGCCATTTGACAAAAACAATCGCGCACCAGCAAATAAAAATGGAAGTCAGCCATCATGAATTAGTGAAGCTTCCATTATATGACAAATTAATCATCGTACGAAGCTTTCATAATATGACGAATCAATAATCGTACAAGCTTTCACCTTCTTGGCACCCTTTATTGCCATAAGTACGGTTGAAATTAAATGTAACTTATTTAACACTTTGTAACATTAAGTTTCAAAATTATTTTAACAAAATACAAACATGCAAATTACATCATAGAAATTTCCTGAAAATAGTCAATATCCCCATCTGGAGACAGATTATTCAGTTATTAGAGGGCACCTATGTCAATTCCATGGAAATTATTATACGTATCAGAACTATTTAAGCAGTAGGATAAGAAGCATCCATGGCAATTCCACATAAACCATAGGTGGCATTTATGCCTCGCTTCATCCTGATATATCCTCCCTCACCCCAATCAGTGCCCCATGAATTCTTCACAATCCAATAGTCAGTACCATTTTCAGTTGTGCCATAACCAACTGCTGTAACACCATGGTTTAGGTCAGTTCCACATTTTCCCTCAAAAACCCCACTTGTGTAATATGCAAAAGCACGTCCTCCCGCGTCAATAGCAACTGACACTGGCTGGTTAGCCACTGCTTTCAGAAGTTCTGTCTCATTATTTTTTGGTACCATCTCATAGCCTTTAATCTGAGCAACTACGGGGCTTGTGTTACATACACCATCTTTTGCCTTGTAAGGATAGTTTGTTTCATTGGTGATTCCTCCATTTTTATAATGAATTCAAAGGCCTTCATGTAACCACCGGAACATCCTTCGTCCTTACCATGTATGTCGCAAGCCACTACTTCTTGCTCAGAGAGGGAGACCAATTCTCTGGTAGTTATTTGGTGAATACCCTCAACTGCAGCTACGGCTGAAAATGCCCAGCAGCTACCTGGTTTTGCAAATAAAATTAACGTGAACATTAACTCAATTTGCATTAACACAAAGAATTTTTTTTTATAGACCACGAGTTATTTTATAGGGTTTAGGCTCCTATAATACTAATTAATCCTAATTCAACTATAAGAGCGTAAGGGTTGTACAATTTTTCAAGAGTTACTTTCCTAGAATTTAAACTCGCTTCCTTTTTTAAAGGGGTTGAGATTGTTTATTACCTTAATTAACTCTTTATAAGTTAATACAAAGAATCTATGACACCTTGAGAAAATAAAGATTTAAACCTATTTGTATGGTTACATTTATTTTTAATTTAGTGTATATTATATATTGACTTTATGTCAAGTTCATGGTATTAATTATAACGACAACAGACCATATAGCATAGGAAACAAATTTTTTTTTTTTAATTAGGAAGCAAAATGAAAATGAGTATTTTGTATAGAAGCTAAAAATATATTTTAATTAAAATTAATTCAGCAATTATGTAATTTTATACTCTTCCTTATCTTACCACAGAAGCCTGATGATCCTTGACCATGGAGTAACAGCTCCTTTATTCCTCCAATCCGTGGCTTCAGGAATGTCGGTAACGTCTTCATACTTGAATGATGTTGTTAGTATACCAGCTCATGTGACCTCTTGAATCCATTTCAGGAAGCCTCAAGTTCCTCAACGGTTAGGTCACATAGGTGGTTAACACCAAGCTTGTAAGGCTTGTCCCCAGCAGCATTGAAGGATTCAATGAACTCCACATTGTCCTTGAATATCAGGAAACGTTTTGCTTCTCCTCGGCATCTTTATAAACTTTGCCATATTTTTCCATCCATTGCTCATGCCTTTCTATATTCAGGATGCCTCATTGAGCTTGCAGGACATCACCTGGGAAATCCCGAACGCTAGAATGAGGAACATAGCTAGAGTATACTGCTTTCGATGGCCAGTGGAAGCCATGCCTAATTTGCTGGCTAATAATTATTTCAAGAAGTGGTACAGAAGTCTTGTTGAGAATGTGACTTGGTATGAACCAAAAGCATGGTTTATATAGAGCTCGCCACTATTAAATTATTGAATTATTAATTTCATAATGCTCGAATATTGACAGACATATATGGATTTAGCATTATTTCAAAGTACAAGAATGCAGCATTGTTCAATTGACCATTGACCAACTAAAGCACTGTTCAAAATGAAGCATTGGAGCATTGTTTGATGACAACTGACATTATTCATCTAGGTATAATCGCATGCTAATAAAACGTTATCCGCTTTTTGAATAAACACATACGAAGGGAACATTGCGTCCAGTAAAATACACACGAATCGAATATTTGAGAAATTCCAATGTAGGATCCTTTTTCTTCGTGTTTTCTTCGGATTTATAGAGGTTGACATACAGTTGTATTACACTTGGACTGATTGACAATCTATATTCTCCATGGTGAAAAAAACCAAAAAACGTGGCTAGTATGTAAAAGCATTCTTTCATGTGAAATTTCAATGGAGATAGATATGAAGAATGAAGATATTAATTCAAGAAATTATAAATTATAAATTTAAATTTTAAAAAAGCCGTACTATTTCATATTTTCGTGATTGTCTTTCTTTTTATACTACCTTATAATGTGAAGTTTTTACACGACAAGATTCATTCATTAACTGGTCCTTGAAAGATATAAATAATATTAATTTAGTCACTAAAATATTGAAAAAAAAAAAGGCTTATATATTTATGTAATATAGACTTTTCAATAAACTTTAAATCTAGCCAGACTTAACTCCAAAAAAAAAAAAAAATTGATAACAGAAATGAGGTCAAGCTCAGGGTAATGATTTACAGATAGACCAACAAAATGGCACGTAATCTGCAAAACATACTTAAAGCATGTTTGGCAACTTGAAAAATCAGGTTGATATAGTATAATAGTATGAAATAGAACCAATTATGTTAATCTATCTAAAAATAAATTAGTTTTTTATTACATGGTATTTGATTTAAAGCTAACTTAAAAATTAGTTTTAACATATATTATCTGATATAAAATTATTAAAAATAAAATTTTAATTATGAATAAATAAATTCTTATAACTAAAACAAATAAAATTATTTTTACCACAAAAAATAAATAACACATTCTTCTTTTTATACTTACCCACAACCATTAAACTTACACAGTAATCTTATTGTTTGAAATACTCTATGTGATCTTAGAGACTATATTGTTCAAGTAGCACTAAAAAAAAAAACAGAGACTATTTTTTAAGATTATACAATTCTTGGCTACAGACAACTTTTTATTGCCATTTATATAGTATAGATAGTTGTTTAAGATGTAAGTGTGCGATGAAAAACTATAGGTTGAGTTCTACTATTAAGAACCTTATTAAAAAAAATGTAGGTGATGGACATAATCCCTGAAATATGAAAGAAGAAGAGATGAAATTTGTTGAGAAGTTGAAAAAGGTAAATAGAAGAGAGGACAGACTTAGTGAAGAAGAAAAGAATTGGTGGAAAGTTGGAAGAAGATAAGAAGAAAGAAGAGAAATTTGGGATTTGATTAAACCCAATTTTTTTTTTTTTTTCAGAACTACTTTTGAGCCAAAATTAGTCTAGATAAAAAATAATTTTTAAATATTTAGTTAGTTACCAAATGGAATTTATCCAAGACCTGTCCCCCATTGTACCTAGCTATTTAGTTTTTCAGGTTTGTCAAACATCACCTTAAAACTTGTACTAGATCCATACCTAATTAGGACTAATCAGCCTAGTTAAGCATAACTTAGTCGTCGTAGATCACAAGTTTTCTAGCTGCATGTCATTAAATTGTCGAGCAGTGCATTCAAGGAGTATTAAAGCCAAATCATTTGTTTATATGATTGACAAGCTCATCAAACACACAAACTTCTAGTTCATTAACCCAGCTCTGTTAACCTATGAATTGGGAGGCTTGTGGATCAATATAGTTTCCTGATCCATCCAATTGGCCAGTTCAATTAGGCCCAAGAGAATTAAATACCTCTGTAAAACCTGGTATGTTGATTGGTATTTAAATGGCCCTCATTAAAACTCCTTATGTAATCACAAAAGAACAATTTTGGACTACCTAAAGTAATTAACTGCTTAACTTTACAGGTCTTGAAACTACCGATTGGTAAATCCTATAAAAGCCCTGGAGTGAGAGGAGCAAGAAACCAGTTCAAACAAAATAACAATATAAAAGTACAACTAAGAGTAGTAACTACTCTTATATTTTAGCCTAGCCTAGAACACCTAAAAAAGTTTCATTTGACTGGTCTTCCACATTGGCCAATCGGACTTCATAAACATGCAAGGAACAAAACCCATTCAGGCAAAACCTATCCTAATGCAAAAGAAAAAGTGTTGTTAAATCCAAAATGAGTTTGAGATTCATTGCCGTGATAAAGTGATGATCGTGAGTTCTTATTTCTTAAATCTCTTCTCTGTATATAACACTGAGTACATAACTATATATGTTTCCTTAGCTAAAATTCCTTGAACATGGTCTTTGACAAACCTATTTGGCATTTTTCGCACGTACTTATGTTTAATTCATTTTTCAATTAGTTCAGTCACTATTTAATTTGTTTTAAGAAAACAAATGTGAGTAATTTGACAAAATAATATACAGATATTAATGCTTTATTTATTCGAATAACTTGATTTTTGTTTTTCATAAACAAGATCCCAAATTTAAGTATCATAAACATAGTTGTAAAAATCAGTTTGGATTGACCGATTGGACCAGTGAATCAACCAACTAACTAGTCCAAATTATTGTATAGATCATCATAGAACTAGTGTGAGTAAGAAAACTCCAAATAAATGATGGTGTCACAACATCCGGTAACCTGGTGCTTTGGCCGAATTGAGCACCAAGTCGAATTTTATAACTATTGACTATAAATAAAAAACCTAATATTTAAAGAATTATATCCCATAGTAGACTCATTCCCAGCAGATTCTGAACAATAGTGTAGAAAACAAAAATGCCAGGAAGCAGGGAATGAGTATGTTATAACTGAAAATGAAATTTTAGACAGAATCAACAATTTCCAGGTTACACTAAGCAGCCAGTACATGTATACATCTTCACGGGACAGTTTGCCGCCTGACATGCTCTGGGATAAGTCTGTTGATCAATTCAGGGGATGCTCCAGCTAACTGCAGTCAAAGTTTTCGCACGTGCAATCTTAAAAACCCATGTTGAACGTATATCAGACCCAGCAGAAGAAACCAATTAGATACATACTTCCAGATTAAAGTTGAAAAGCCGTGGCAGTGGACGACGGACGACCATTAGGTACTAGAGCATGCTCCCGAAGCTCATCAAAGAAAGGATGTGCACGTGCTTCCAGCTGAAGAGAGACGTTTGTTGTATATTGAAAAAGCGAATATCTATGGAGTATGGACACCCGTAAGTTGAAGTGAGATAGATATAATTAAAAAAAAAAACATTGAAAAGAAAAAATTAAAAAGTGCTTTTGACCTAATTATATTTGGCGAGGGTGTCTTACACCATGTTTGGATTGCAATGTACAAATACTACAACCCCAAAATGGAAGGCAGCCACCATGAATTAAGGAAGCTTTCATAATATGACAAATTAATAATCGTACAAGCTTTCACATTCTTGGCGCCATATTATTGGTACAAATACGGTCGAAATTAAAAATTATTTAAAAAAAAAAATACAAACAAATTTCATGAAAATAGTCAATATCTCCATATGGAGACAGACTAATCAATTATTGGAGGGCACCTACGGCAATTCCATGGCAATTACGCGCGTCAGAGCTATTTAAGCAGTGGGATAAGAAGCATCCATGGCAATTCCACATAAACCATGGGTGGCATTTATGCCTCGCTTCATCCTGATATATCCTCCCTCCCCCCAATCAGTGCCCCATGAATTCTTCACAATCCAATAGTCAGTACCATTTTCAGTTGTGCCATAACCAACTGCTGTAACACCATGGTCTAGGTCATTTCCACATTCTCCCTCAAAAACCCCACTTGTGTAATATGCAAAAGCACGTCCTCCTGCATCAATAGACACTGACACTGGTTGGTTAGCCACTGCTTTCAGAAGTTCTTTCTCATTATTTGCCGGTACTATCTCATAGCCTTTAATCTGAGCAATTTTGGAGGCTTCCTCTGTTGTGTTGCATATACTATCTTTTGCCTTGTAAGGGTAGTTTGTTTCATTGGTGATTCCTCCATTTTTTATAATGAATTCAAAGGCGCCTTCCATAAAACCACCATCACATCCTTCGTCCTCACCATGTATGTCGCAATCCACCAGTTCTTGCTCAGAAAGGGAGACCAATTCTCCGGTAGTTATTTGGTGGATACCCTCAACTGCAGCCACGGCTGAAAATGCCCAACAGCTACCTGGTTTTGCAAATAAAATTATATAACATGAACATAAACTCAATTTGCTTTAATACAAAGATTCTATCAAACCCTGAAATTAAAAATAAAGGTGTAAATATATATTTTTATCCCAATATTTTTTTTTTCGTTTGCTTCCTATATATATAAAAACATTAATTATTTAACCTTATGGCTTATGATTAACTATTTTTAATATATATTATTTATTGCCGCTGTAACTACGACTCTTAGAGTTAGAACAAATTAAGTTAAGGTGTATGCTTACACTTATTTTCAATTTAGTCCATATATATATATATATATATGTACAGTAAGTTAGTAACTTTGCAATGACAACAGACAATATGGATGATATTATTAAAAAGTTCATATGTATAGAACCAATCTTTTTAATAGGAACTAATTTGAATATGAGTTTTATGAATGGAATAACTAAAAATAATTCATAATTGTATAGTTTTGTACTCTTCCTCATCTTACCACATTGGCCTTGATCCTTGACTGGAGTAACAGCTCCTTTATTCCTCCAATCCATGGTTTCAGGGATGGAGGTAACGTTTTCATACTTGAATGATGTTGTTGTGTACCCCAGCAGCTCATGTGACCTCTTGAATCCGTTTCGGGAAGCCTCAAGTTCCTTAATGGTTAGGTCAGCTAGGTGATTAACACCAAGCTTGTAAGGCTTGTCCCCAGCAGCATTGAAGGATTCAATGAACTCCACATTGTCCTTGAATATTAGGAAACGTTTTTGCTTCTCCTCAGCATCTTTATAAACTTTGCCATATTTTTCTATCCATTGTTCATGTCTTTCTATTAAGGATGCCTCATTGAGCTTGCGGGACATCACCTGGGAAATCCCAAATGCAAGAATGAGGAATATAGCTAAAGTATACTGCTTTTGGCCAGCGGAAGCCATGCCTAATTTGCAAGGGCTAATGATTATTGGTACACAAGTCTTGTTGAGAATGTGACTTATTGGTATGAACCAAAGGCATGGATTTTATAGAGATCGCCACTTTTAAATTGTTGAATTATTAATTTCATAATACTGGAATATTGACAGACATATATGGATTTAGCATTATTATTTCAAAGTACAAGAATGGCGCATTGTTCCATTGACCATTGACCAACTAAAGCATCGTTCAAAAAGGAGCATTGTTTGACAATTGACATTATTTATCTAGGTTTAATCGCATGCTAATAAAAACTTTATCCGTTTTTAGTAAACACATACGACGGGAACATTGTGTCCAGTAAAACCAACACACACGAGAAATTCGAATGTAGGATCCTTTTTCTTGGTGTTTTCTTCGGATTTATTTATAGACATACAGTTGTATTACAGTTGGACTGACATTAGTTCATTAACAATCTATATTCTCTACGGTTAAAACAAATGCAAAAACAAAAATGCGGCCAGCACATATGTAAAAGCATTCTTTAATTTCATAAATTGAAATTAA
>CM062517.1:8372909-8397908 GCA_031439585.1 Pterocarpus macrocarpus
TACCATTATGTTTAACAATTTTTTCTTTTCCCTTGCCAATGTGCTTTATATTCCTAGCTTTTCTTTTTAATCTCATTTTGCTACTTCACTTTACCACCCTCTCCACTCGCTAACCCAAATTTTCTACCTCTAAATGTGAAATTCAAGATCAGGATACTATGAAGATGATTGGTGTAGCTGAGCTTAGGAATGGACTCTATACAATGGAAGCGCCGCCATGGGTGCCTAATTTTAGTTCTGCTAAGGCTGTTTCAGAACAATCTTTCTTTGTAATGACTTTTTTGTTTGGTATTGTAGATTAGGACACCCTTTTCAACAAAAAAACTTTTCTATTTTACACTCACAATTTCCTTTCAATTCATGTACACTCAATAAAGAATCTTGTGAACCTTGCCTTTTGGCCAAAATGTAGGCAAGTTACCGTTTTACATTAGTAATACAAAGTTCGATTCTCATGGCATTAATACATGCTGATATATGGGGTCCCATTTCTATTCCCTCCGCTCGGGCTATAAGTATTTTCTCACACTAGTAGATGATAGGAGTAGATTTGCATATGGTTATATTTCGCGCGGTCTAAATCAAGTAAAAGTATTTATTCGTAATTTTGTTCAATTACCGTAAAACACAATTTAATAAAACTATTCAATGCATTAGGTCGGATAATGGGGTGGAGTTCAATTTGCCTTCGCTTTATGCCTCAAAAGGCATTTTGCATTAAACTTCATGCATAGAACAACCCCAGCAAAATGGTGTGGTGGAGAGAAAACACCAACACATTTTGGGTATGGCTGTGGCTCTCATGTTTCAATCTCACATTCCCAAACATTTACGGGAATTTAGTTGTTGCACATGTTATACATTTAATAAATAGACTCTAGTCCATACTTAGATAATGCCATTCCATATCAAATTTTGCATCATAAAACTCCCGATTTTTCTCAAGACTTCGAGTATTTGGGTGCCTTTGCATTTGCGTGCGTGAACTGCAAACGTAAATAAACCAGATCCTAGGTCTCAAATGTGTTCACTTGGGTTCCCGTAATGGAACAAAAGCGAATTTAAGAGGAACCAATTTGGAAGTTTTGTCAATTAAAAAAATATTTTGTTTCTCATCACTTATGGGCAATTCACATACTCGTGAGTTTTGGATACCCCGACAAAAAGTGGTGTGTCTGTGGTGCACCGTAGAAGTTTAGTTGCACTTTATCATCTAACAACAAAGATTTGATAGTTTATCAATATAACTAATTAACTATAATGCATTGTAGTAGAAGCTAAAGGGGTGAAAGGAACTAGTGCTGTCTTAAGCGGGCAAAGAAGTGCTCATCAAAGCCGTGACTTAGGCAATTCCAACATACACTATGGGTTGCTTTTGGGTTGCTTTCTAGTGCCACTGGGCCTCTATGATCATATTGAATCAACAATAAGTTGGTTCTAGTGGGGCAGTAAGAATGGCAAAAGAAAAATTCACTGAAGAGTTGGTCAAAGCTATATGACAAGAAGAAGAAGGGGGCATGGAGCTCTATTACCGTTATTTTAGATCCTTCAACTTGGCTATTTTGGCCAAGCCAACAGGCTGAAGAATGTTACGAAACCCGAATTTGCTTCTAGTCAGAACCTTAGAAGCCAGATACTTCCGAAAGAAAAGGTCCTCCAAGCAAAGGTTGGATTCGCCCCAAGTTATATATGGAGGAGCATACATGAATCTTTGTGGGCACTACATAAAGGACGATATTTGAGAATAGGATCTAGGCTTGATGTGCAGCTATGAGATGATGGATGGATTCCCACCCAAAATGGGAACAAACTGTGGACTCTGCCAAATGATCTGGGAAGAGAAGCTCGGGTGGCAAAACTTACTGATTTTGACAGGTGATGTTGGAGAGAAGATTTAATCAGGGACAATTTCTACTCCTTCGAAGCAGAACCGATACTTGCAATTCCGCTGCTAGGAACGATGCAAGAGGATAAATTCTGCTGGTCAGGGACAAAAATGGAATATATAGAGTGTGGTCAGCCTATCACTTAAGAAGGAGCAGCAACCAAAACGAACCAGGAGTCACGTCAAAGCTGAATGTGGCAACTGGCAGTTCAAGTTCGAGCTCAACCTCGACTCCACCAAAATGGTTGAATTGATTCACCAAATTTAATTTCAAATAAAAAGTAGATTGCCAATTTAACTCCAACTTAGAGTATAACTTCGCGGGTTAAGTGGGTTCAAGTAGGTCGATTGGAAGTGATTTCACTATCCTTTTTTTTACAATTTTTTTTAAAAAAAAGTTAGCACTAGTAAGAAATGATGGATAATACTAACAAGTAATAATTATACTTTATGATGTATAGTATATAGTATCTTATGAGGTTGCTTAATTGTTATGTTTGACTAATCTTAATCACTATCTGATAGGATTATAGGTAATTAATTGTTACTACCTTGGTGAAGCTTTACTTGTGTATTGTATTTTGTATGTTATTCTCTTTGTTTTGCATAATTTCTTTTAGTTTTTCTATACAACCAAATTTTCTAATATTAGTGTATATATAATCCGTTTAATTTTTTTAACCCTTTTTGGTATTTTTTAATTAATTTTAAGATTTTTTTATTTTTTCTAATTTTTTTATTTTTTATCATTTTTTTTTTTTTTGGTGTGAAGCCAATCCGCTTAACTCCACTTCAGTTGGGCCTCAAAAATGAAGTAGCGATTGATATTTTTATGAGATTCATTGAAAGAGTCGAGTCACCGTATAAATAGTTTCAACCTACATGATCCGGCACTGTTAATGGCCACGTACTTCACTGACAAATTTCTAACCACAAACTTAATAATGACGTTGATCTCTCTTTCATATTTCCCGTCTTATTTTTCAAATTCTCTTTCTTCTATATCTACCAATTTTTGAATCCCAATAAGCTTTAGTATATTATAGTAGTAGATTCTGGTTTTAAAATTCGAATTGATTTTATTGGGCATCAGAGTTACACAAAATATTTAACTTAAAAAATCTCTTAAATATGAGAAAAAAATCACGGATAAGATAGGAAAAATTTTCACTATATAAAAATAAAAATTATAATTTCTCTCTAAAATATAAGGAAAAACTATGATACTCTATCTTAGGAGAATACTACACCCTCTATAGAAAATTCTCCAAAATAAAATTACTCTATGAGATATGCTCTGAAATGGGATGCTCGCTTGGAGTGGGATGCCAAAAAACCATTGCGGAGGGCTTCCGTTATAGCCGAGGCTCCTTGCTTCAATCCGTAATTTGCATTGAATGAAGATGCAAATTTGCTTTCTTAGTCTGACACTAGCACTGCTTGAGGGAGAAAAATTCAACCCGCCCTCTGCAAACTGTCGTCATGCACTGAAGCCAAGAGTTAATGAAGAAATAATTTTCTTTCTAATAGCTTCGGACATGCAACGAGCAACAAAAGAATATTTTCTTCCACCAGCCAACTACTTCATCAATGCACTCACGTGTTTGTTGGACTTTTCTAAAGCCCAAAGGTGGCTTTTTACATTTCACACATCGTTCACAGGTTCCTCCTCAAACAGGTTCATTGGAATGTTAGTGATCGAAGCTAAGGATTGACTAGATCATATGCTCTGTTTTAATTTCTATATTGTTAGTGTTAACATTGTGCTGCACTTGTTACTTCCTTGCTGAACAATTGTGTCTGATTTTGGCATTAGACTTGTGAATCCTGTTCTCATTGTTCATTGCAAATATCATACTTGTTACATTCAATCATAATCAATGATCAGGTACCGCTCCTAATTTTGTTTCACTACTAGCATTGCTATTCCAGACGTAATATAAAACTCTTTTATATACTTTCAAATAATTAATTCTTCAAATCATCACATCAAAACCTTTTTCCTAAATAATTTGTTTGTAGATTATAGTCAGAAGAATTCTATCCTCCTTACAATATATATGTTCACAACACGATTCGAAAATTTTAAATATTTATTGTAAAAGTAAAGTTAATTTTTAGAAATTTAATATATTTTAAAAAGAGAGGTATTTTACATCCTAGATAAATATATTAAATTTCTCCAAATTAACGTATAATTTCTCAATAAAAAAAAACTATGAAATACTAAAAGGACAGAAAGAGAATTTTAAATTTTTAAAAACTATACTAAATTTCTTATAAATGAACACGTAATTTTCCTGTAAATATCATTAAAAAAATTGTGAAATCAAGTTGTGAATATGATACTTCCAATATGTAATCTGAGTGGGTAGACACCTACTATTATCATCAGTCCCATCCATCTAAGCTTTCGAATAATGCCTAAAACTATTTACTAAAATACTCTATTTAAACACCAATAGCCCACCGGCCACTAGAGGAATTTAGAGGGGCCAATCATGGGTCATGGGTCGGGATTAACTATATAGGCTGGTTCACTTTTTTTGTGAGCCATAATAATACCAATCCGACTTAATCCATCCAAATTGATGGGTTAAACGGGTTGACTCATCAAAAAATAAAAAAAAATAAAAAAAATTAAAAAAAAACCTTAAAATTAATTAAAAAATACCAAAAAAAAGTTTAAAAATTAAACGAGTTATATATATATTGGTATCAAAAACTTTGGTTGTACAAAAATTAAAAGAAATTATGTAAAATAAGGGGAATAATATACAGAATTCAACATAATAAGTAAAGCTTTATTAAAGTAGTAACAACTAATAACCTATAATAATCCTATCAAGTAGTTGTTAAGATTGGTCAAACATAACAATTAAACAACCACATATAATATTATATACTATACATCATAGAGTGTAATTATTACTTGTTAGTGTTACCCATCACTTCTTACTAGTGCTAACCTTTTTTTAAAAAAGATTGTATAAAAAAAAAAATGGGCTAACCGACTTCCAACACAGTCCAAACCCAATTCTTCTAAACTCCACAGTACTATCATGGATTGGAAGTCAAATTAACCCATTTTTATAATGAAGTTGAAATAAATTGTTAACTTTCAACTCATCATTTCTTGATAGGTCGAACTGCAAGCTAACTCCACGGTTAAGCCGCACTCACTCTTAATTCAGCTCCATATGACGACCAAAAACACTCAATTGAAAATTTGAGCGCGTCCTAACGCATATCTTTGTCAGGTTACTAAAACAACTTAAAAATTTGAGCGTGGATCATGTACATCTTGTCTGATTATAAACAACGTTAATTTTCTAATCCAACATGGGCAATTTTCTAGTTTTCATTGCATCCGTGTGTAATAAAAATTAGTTAGAAAAAGACACCTTTCTTCTTTTTGAAATTTTTTTTTAAAAGGTGCAAAGTTACCTTCCCTCAAGATTTCTTGGGAAAATAAATTAAGGAGAAATCTTTTGTGTTTTTGATACAAAATATGCGGAAATCTGTATATTCTTGGCTCAACAGTTATCTGGGAAAATTAATTTATGTGCTTTTCCCCTTCTTTTTGGAATTAAAAATCTCAGTTAGTACTAGCTAGGTTCTCCATGGGTGGTTTTCCTTTTTCATTTGTGAATAAAGCTTTTTGTTTGTAAAGATTAATTTTAATATACTATTAATAAAACATATTTTACATTGTTAATTAATTATGAATCATATGTATAAATTTTGAAATAACTATTGTAAAAGTTAAATATTTTTTAATAATATATGATTAAATATTAGTATAATAATGTATTAAAATTAAACTAAAAAATATTAATTTAAATTTTTTTGGTAATTTTAAATTTCTACTAAAAAAAAAAGATATCTATGTTTCTCACTTATGGGCGCCACAAATTCGTGAGTTTTAGATATCCTTGAGAAAAGTTGACTCCTATTTTCATTCTTTGCTAGGAGTGTAATTGGATTGACTTGATATGGGTTCATGAAATTTTTTGACTAAATCCAAACCAAATCAAACCAATCAAATTTGGATTGATTCAATTTTGATGATTGAATTGCTATATTTATTTATTTATTTTCAAGTTCTGCAAAAGAAAAATACAATAAAAAATTACCATAAACCATCAAACAAGTCCTCCCATAGGAAAAAAAAGAGAAAGAAAAAACCACACACACACATTCTTGATGTAAAACAACAGATCGCCCTTTTTATTTTAAAAGGTACAAAAAAGATGTTAGTTGACTGCAAAATAATTAACCCATTCTGTAATTGAAGTGCGCTCAATTTTTTCTCAAAATAAACTTGAAAAGGAAACTTTTTGAAATAGGAGAAGCTTCAGTGCTTGGTAGCGTAGACCTATGGAGCTAGGGGCTATTACCGTAAAATGAGCCATCAAGTCAGCGTCAACTCATTTATCCGCTAAAAATAAGTGGGTTGGGCTTGAAAAATAACTACCAATTTAAATTAGCCTATTTTCAACTCAACCCATTTAACCCAAGAGTTAAATAAGTCAACTTGTTTAACCGTTTCTTTGTTTATTATTATTTCAGTAAAATTGTATAAATTTAGCACATAAAAATATGATTTAATAGTCAAATTTAGGTTATTCTCACTTTTTTTAATAAAAAAATAAGAATTGGTATCTTTTTTTAAAATAAAAATTACTTTTTTAAACAAAAATAATTTTTAAAACATGAAAAGAAAAGAAAAGAAAAAAAAACATAGGGCTAGCCCGTTAAGACTATGGGCTAGTTTTAAATAGGCCAAATTGGGAAATTTGCTTTATGGGCTAAACAAGCAAACTACCATGCTTAGCACTTGCTTATTCAGCGGATGGCCTAAATTAGACAAAGCTTAAATGGTAGCCAAACCCAATTTTCATTTAACAACCCTATATGGAGCATGGTCAGTATGCAAGTTGAGAAGTAAGACGGTCAGAGTGGCTAGCAAAGCTCATGTAGCAAAGGCACAGAAGTGGCAAAGAATGTGAGATCACATGATGGAAGTAGACTGCAATGGAGTTTTACAGGGGAGGAGGTTGACAGACGGACAAGGGTGGTCATGCAGTGATGGTTTGCAGCACAGGGGAGGACATCGATGGATGGGCAAAGGTTGTGCTATTAAGACATAAAACTATCCATGTGTCTTTACCTAATAGCTTGAATTTTTTAGAAAGATAGTTCATGACATAATAGTACTAGAGCCTCTATGACAAAAAAGTCTACAGTTCAATTCTCATTTGCCCTCATTCTTCAAAATAAAAAAGTTTAATTTTAGCACAAGGTATGATAGGCCTATGTATTGTCCATATTTGAAGCCCAAAAAAGGCTCTTGCCTGAGGTGATATGTTAAGACAAAAAATCATTTATATACCTTTATCCAATAGCTTAAGTTTTTAGGAAAGATAATTCATAATATGTGCGAGGTGATGGCATTTGGTGGCTAGGGCTTGTGCTTGTGGGTTTATGTCGTTCATTCATATTTTCTAAAATGAGGGATTGAAGGTTATTGGGTTAAGTAAAGATGGATGGGCTAGTAAGGGTTTTCTTTTTTTTAGTAAAATGAAATACATGCATATAGATATGGGGGTTTTTAGATTAGGTCCGGTATCAAGTTTTACACCTCCAAATCTGATGATCGAACGCAAACTTGTTCTTATTGTTTCATGAATCCTAGTGCACCAATAAAATCTTTTAAGAAAGGAGTCACTGCTATGTAATTTTCTCCCCCATCTAGAAAGTGAATAGAACAATTAAAACTAGTTACATCATTGCCAACGAGGGTTGGCATAGTTGATAAAGAATGGACTCAAATCCCACAAGCATCCGAATTTGATTCCCGCTGCTGATGTAAGGACCCCATTAGTAGGTGATCTCGTAAATTTCCTATAGGTGCCAAATCCATTTAAATTTTCTATTACCAAAAAAAAAAAAAAACTAGTTACATGACTTGCAAGCCTTAGCCAAGTTGGTTTGGAAACTCGTTCTTTATTTTCAGCATTAATTGACTCAGACAAAAGCCGATTCAAGTCTCGTTCATGCTGCTCTGGCCTTTAGGATGGCGATTTCCTATCTAAAATCATTATATTTTTATTCTATAGTATATACAATGACCAACAAGACAATATCACATCAAACACAACATTCTTTTATTGCGCATTATATTACCTTGACCAACTTTTACAATATATTAGATAGAGTACATACTCAGTTCTACTAGCACAGATTTTACACTATAATACAAATACAATACCAGCCAGAAAAAAAGTCCTACATGCATACATCAACTTTTAATTATCACCTTGCAGAGACCATTCCATCAACCCCTTTCAAGGCTAAATTGGGTATGTTATGATTCACAAATACTTCGAAATTGGTGACGTATCCATATTAATACTCGTATCCTATATCAATACTCTATTATACTTGAGCATTCTTTTTTTTTTTTTTTTGGCCAGATCAGCATTCATATTTTTTATATATCTCTAAAAAGTTTTCTTTTAGTGGATATCTATTATATTAAAAGTTTTGTTATTTGAAAAATGTAGAGATAAAAATCTAAATTTTGTCCATATATATCAATCATTTTGCTCTAATTATATTATTATTTTTGGTAAATATTTTATTAATTTATATTTTTATGATATAATTATAACATTTTATTTAATATATATTGTCATGTCCGTATTTTTTTATAAATTTATCATATTTGCATATCATATCATACCGTATCAAATATTCATACTCTTATCCATGCAACATAAGTAAGTTTAAAATAGTTATCATCACTTGTAAGCCTTAGCCAAGTTGGTCTGGAATCTCTTCTTTATTTGAGCATATTGATGAAAACTAAAGCAGATTCTAGCTAGTTTCTTGCATGGTGCTCCGGTGTTTAGGATGGCGATTTCCCATTTAAAGTCGTCATATATACTTTTATTCTTGCATATATACAATGCCAAACAAGATATCACAAACAAATCAAACACAACATTATTTTACTGCATCATTGTATTATACATTGACCAACTTCAAGAAGATTTTACAGCATCATTGCATTATTACCTTGACCACCTTCTAGAAGATATTAGATAGAGTACACACATTATTCGAACTAGCACAGATTTTACATCATAATGCAGACATAATACCAGCCAGAAAAGAAGACCAACATGCACGACACCTTGTACATCAACGTTTACCTTCTTCGGGAGACGATTCCATCATCCCTTTCAAGGCTAAATTGGGTACCCAAAGAACGGTGTCAGTGGCAAGAAAATGGCAAATAGGGAGAGTTCCGGGCTTAACATTGAGCTGCTTGAAAGCAACATGATCTGCATGCCAGTGTGTAGTATCAGTGTGGCAAACTGCTAATGCTTTAGCTTTTGTCCCATCACCAGTGGCCACCAATGGAACGGTATAGGACCTTGTATCTATTTTGTGGCAATAAAACACAGCATAGGGGTAATCCATTTTGTGGCATACCACTGCTTTGTCTCCATTTTTCCTCACTCCTTCCATCACAGTATATTGTCTGCTCTGTGTTCCCTTTTCAAACTCAGTTGAAAGTAGCCTTGTGTTCTTTCCGAGCTTTGAAACGGCGAAATTGACCAGTGACTCCAAGGATTTTGCACAGTACTTTTCTTCTCCGTGCATGGAAGGGCTCTCACAAATCTCAAGCGTGTGTTTCACCGTCTCTGCATCGGTTGATTTGGCTTCTATGCTGAAACGGTTCAGAATCGCTAGGAGTCTGCTGCTGGAAAATGGAATGGTTCTTGCAACTGTGTCTGGTAAGAAAGTGAACTCATCTGAAGGCTTTGTGGGCTCTAGGTTGAGTTTTTTGCCAGGAAGAAGGTCATGTTCAAAGAAGAAGGTGCCATTTGGTATTGTGTCTTTGCTTGTTGTGAGGTCTCTCCTTTTGCCATAAAGATAGAATGGGAAGGTTTTTGGAACTGTATTTTTTGTGAGGTCACTCCCTTTGCTATAGAGATAAAATGGGAAGGTTTTTGGGACTGTGCTTCTTATGAGGTCTCTCTCGTTGCCATAGAGATAGAATGGAAAGGTTTTTGGAATTGTGCTTCTTGTGATGTCATTCTCACTCGATTCACTCCCTTTTCCATAGAGATAGAATGGAAAGGTTTTTGGAACTGTGCTTCTTGTGAGGTCACTCGATTCACTCCCTTTGCCATAAAGATAGAATGGAAAGGTTTTTGGAATTGTGCTTCTTGTGATGTCATTCTCACTCGATTCACTCCCTTTTCCATAGAGATAGAATGGGAAGGTTTTTGGAACTGTACTTCTTGTGAGGTCACTCGATTCACTCCCTTTGCCATAAAGATAAAATGGAAAGGTTTTTGGAATTGTGCTTCTTGTGATGTCATTCTCACTTGACTTACTCCCTTTTCCATAGAGATAGAATGGGAAGGTTTTTGGAACTGTGCTTCTTGTGATATCACTCGATTCACTCCCTTTGCCATAAAGATAGAATGGAAAGGTTTTTGGAATGGTGCTTCTTGTGAGATCTCTCCCTTTGCTATAGAGATAGAATGGGAAGGTTTTTGCAACTGTGTTTGGTTCATAAGAATGCTTTGTGGACTCTAGGTCATGTACAAAGACAAAGACACCATTCGGTACTGTATCTTTGCTTCTTGTGGGGTTACTCACTTTGCCATAGCCAGTTTGATACGTGGTAGCATCTACATTTTTGAAAGAAAGTAAAGATAGTTATTAAATGAAGAATTTAATTTAAATAAACTATCAATATAAAATAGCTTTACATTATCACCAATAAAAATAATAAAAATATCAACTCATATAAATAATTACCCATTATAAATGAAGAATTCTATCAAGATTTTTACTTTCCAAGATTTCTATTAGTTGATGACAGTGTAAAACCATTTTACACTATTAATATATACCAATAAAACTCTTAAATGAAATGAAATAGCGTGATTCAGTTACACATATAAGAATTAATTATGTTACATTATTCAAGCAAATAAATTTTGACAAAGATTCTTGACTATCTAACGTATATTATTTTCTAAACAACTACAACTAGAGCTAAATTATTATTCCATATTTATCTATCCTTACCAACATATTATCAGAGAAAATAACTAAAATTTTTTGACAAAAATATATAAATAATTTTTCGTATAGATAAAATAAAATAATAGAAATTATTTAATCATCTAAAAGTTAATGTCAAATTATTTTGATTGAAAAAATAAACAAAATTCTAATTCTTTAATATTTGTCTTCGTTGAATGTGAAAAATTTGAAATTGAGAATATCACAATATGGTCCTTGAAAACTTAAATCCAAAAAAAAAAAAAGAGAGAAAATATTTAGGATTTCATGCAAGTAGCAACTTGTTTCCGGTGATGTATACACTAGATTGGAGTGAAAGAAAGGCATGGTATTTCCTCAAAATTTTATGTATATAACACAATAGAAACAAAGAAAAAAAAATTGGTCCAACAATAAATTTTCGTACATTATTATCACTATTTTTCAACGTTTTGGCCATCAGCCAAGCAAGATATACTAAACTAAGGACTTAAAACAGCCAAATAATTAACATAAAAGAAACTTTAGAGTTAAAAAGTAGCAGATTGGAATCTGCACTTCACAGTCATGCTACCGACCAGCTTGCAGAAGATCCCTCAGAGCTTTAGGCATGGGAGTGTTAGGCCACAGGGTTTGCCAATAATCTTCAGCAGGTAGAGATGCTTGGACATGGCTTGCTAGGAGTGCAAGCTGCCAAAAGTTTCAAAATAAAATAAAATTATCATCAAATATATATATAAATGCAATAATTTTTGGAGCACATGAAATGGCAGAAAATCTCAGAAAACTGGTGGCATAGAAGGCTTCACTTTTTTTTCCACCCTACTGAAGAGAGATGAAGCTTACACAGAAAAAAGCTGAAAGGATGACTAGGCGACGAAACTCCATTTAGTTTAGGTTGTGAGATAGCATATAGAAAATGTGACGTTGAAAGACAGCCATCAGAGGAACAATTTATAGAGGAAAAATGTCCTTTCTATAGGAAAAATAGACATATATATATATATATATATATATATATATATATTATTTAATATTAGAGTTTAATTTGTATGTACTAATAGTATAAAATAATTTTACACTTTCAATCAATATAAATAGGGAAAAGTGAGAAATCATGGTGGATCCCTATTATAATAGGTAGCTATTTGTATGTTTTCGACACTTTTCACTATTTTTATATTGTGACAACAGAATAAATAATTTATGTGATTTTACTGCAGTGCACCATGAATTGTTGACGTACGCATACATCCATCAATTTTAACAAATTTCACCCACATATCATGTTGCATTTTCACAAAGTGTATGGTACCATTGCAAGTAAGGGGCACTATAGCCTTCTCTTATACTTTTAGTTATATATAAATTAGGATCAAGTTTTATTGATATAATTTTAAGCAATTGTTATACTATTAAATAATTCAATAATTGCAAAAGTACATCATTAAGCTTTTAAATAGTTAATTCTTCACATGATATCAAAACTTTTTTTTCTCAAATAACAATATTATTTGGACATAAAAAGTGGATATAAGAGTAAACATTGATCATAAAAAGAGAAAAATAGAACACTTTTATCATATTCACTCAAAAGGTTCTTTATACCGTTATTTTTATATATGTACTCACTATTTTATTTACTTTTAATATTTAAATAATATTACTCTTTCCACAATAATTTGATTCGATTATTATCGGTCCCTTTTTTTAAGAGATTAATTTTGATATATTATTGATATAAAAAAATTTTATATTATTATTTAACTGGATGCCTCTATTTATACGATTTTTAAAATAATAAATAATTAAGATAAATACTTTTATTAATATAGTAATATATTATTAAATATCTGTATAAAATTATTTTACATTAACAATCTTTCATCTAAACTTTTGAAATATTTAATTGCTAAAATTATTTAGCAATTTACTGAAATAATATTTTTAAACAATCAATTTTTACCAAACTACTTTTTTAACAATCAACAATTGTCGTCATGTAACCCCCAAAAAATAATAATAAATAATTATAGCATGTTCCATGCACATCTTATCATATTATAAACAACGTTAATTTTCTATTCAAATATTAAAAACAACATTAACTTATATTGGTGTAATTTTCTTAAAATATTAAATAATTAAATAACTGCAAAAGTACACTATTAAACTTTAAATAATTAATTCTTCGCATGATATCAAAACTTTTTTTTTACAAAAAATTATATATATATATATATATATATAGAACTATCGTGTAATTAGTTTAAATAGTTTGATATTTACTCTCCTTAAATAAAGTCTTAAATTTAAATCTTTTAAGTGAAAAAATTAATATTAAAAAAATTTTATTTTTATAATAATTAGATCAATCAAACTTAAATTAAATTAATTAAAGTCAAGTGGACTTTCTAATACTTGCGATTCATTAAAAGAAAAAAATTGTAGACATAGAATTGAACATTGACCATAAAAAGAGAAAACAACAAACCTTTATCGTATTCACTTCACAAGATACCTTGAATCTTTATCTTTCTATACGTATTCATTCCTTGATTTATTTTTTATATAAAAATAATATTACCCTTTCCTCAATAATTTAATTAGATTATTATCGGCCCCATTCTTCTAAACCTTTGAAATGTTTAATTGCTAAAAGTCTTTACTGGTTTACTAAAATAATATTTTTAAACAATGAATTTCTACCGAACTCCTTTTTTAACAATCAATATTGTATAGGGCTATCAAATAGGTTGGGTCAATCTATTTAGGCTCATAAAATTAACAATCTAAATAGGCTGGGCTTTTTAGTTTGCAGGCCAAAATTTACTAGCTCGGCTCATTTAAGATAGGTCTATGATCTTAAATGTGCTAGCCTTTTTTTTTCATATTTTAAAAATTATTTTTGATTAAAAAAATAATGATACTCTAAATTTGACTACTAAATCATATTTTGATATTCTAAATTTATATAAATTTACTAAAACAAAAGAAATGCAGATAAACGAGCCAATCTATTTACTCATGGCGGTTGGCTCGTTTAATCTGCAAGTTAAATGAATTGGGCTGAAAATAAATTAATTTAAATAAATTATTATTTTTTAAACTTAATCCACATATTTTTTATAGATAAACATATTGATCCTATAAATTTAGCTCATTTTAATAATCTTAATAATATAACCTCGTGTTAATAAAAAAATAATTGTAGCCACGCAACCCAAAAAAAATAAATAAAAAACTGTAGCGTGTTTCATGCACACTTTTATCCTATTAGAAACAATTTTAATTTTCTATTCGAATATTGTTTTGGCCCTTCTTTTTTGGATAAAAAAATCTGGGATATTACTAGCTAGCCCACTTGTCCTTTTCATCTGCAAATATATATATATATATATATATATATATATATATATATATATATATATATATATATATATATATATATCTACTTTAGTTTCCATTGATGATTTTGAATTTATATTTTAATTAAAAAAAACCACTAAATTGATTCTTCCTAAATTTCGCATTAAATAAATTAGTCCCTTTAAAATGAAAAAGTGCCTAATAATTTAAGCTTTTAGATCATAATTGATTTTTAACATGATATCAGCCTTGTTGATTAAAAAGTTTATAATAATTCAATTATAGTCAATAATCAGTGTCACTCCTAATTTCGTTGCACTACTAGCATTGATATTACAGATGTAGTATAAAAACTATTTTATATACTTTCAAATAATTAATTCTTCACATGATCACATCAAACCCTTCTTCCTAAATAATTTGGTTAGATTATTATCAGGAGAATACTATCATCCTTACAATACATATCATGTATACCACAATCCCAAATTTTTTTATATTTATTTTAAAATCAAGTGTTAATTTTGAGAAACTTAATATATTTATTAAAAAAAAGAGGTGTTTTATGTCCTTAATAAACATATTAAATTTTTCAAAAATTAACATATAATTTCTCAATAAAAAGAAAAAAATGATAAAAAGATAGAAAGAGAATTTTAATTTTATAATAAATATACTGAATTTTTTATAAATTAATATGTAACCCTATTTTTTGGTAAATATGACTAAAAAAATTGTGAAACCAAGTTGTGAATATAATACTTTCAATAATCTGGGTGAGTAACACCTCCTATGAGAGTGGCAGCATTTATTGATAGTTTGTATCATGTCATGGCAAGAGTGGTTTTTTGGATGCCAGAAGTTTTCTTCGCCTAATTGATCATTACATCAAGACAATAAAAAAAAGTATAAGATGAGAATATTATCACCGTCATGTCTCCAAGTTGGAAATGCTAGCTGATTTTACTTTTACTAAACATTATTTTACGGAGTGCCCACCTCATATTCTATTTTTATTTTCTCAATTTTGAAAGGTCTCTCTTTCGTTTTGTGATTTTGTTTCTAATCAACATTGCCAAAATGTAATTGTAAGGAAATGAATGTGATATGTTTAGGAAATCAATTAGGTGAAACTTGAGGCTATGATTCAATTTCTGTAATTCCATTTCTAATCTAACGTTTATGTTAAAATATGAGAAATAGAAATTATCTTTTCATTATTAGATAGAAATATAGCTTTTGAAATAGTTATAGTAAGAGTTAAATAATTTTAAATAACATATCAATATATGATTGAATGTCATAATAATGTATTAAAATTAAATTAAAAATATTAGTTTCAATTTTTATTGGTAATTTTAAATTTCTATTAAAAAAAGATATCAATGTTTCTCACTTAATTATGTGTGCCACATATTCGTAAGTTTTGGATATCCCTGAGAAAAGTTGAGGTCCTATTTTCATTCTATGCTGATTGATTCTATATAATATATCCAACGACTGACAGCATGCTTGGGTGGCTTTTTTATTAACGAAATGAAAGAAAAATAAAATTAGTAGGAATAGATTAAAAAGGGAAAGGAATAGATGGAATAAAGTTATATTTCTCTTTATTTGAGCGATTGTATAATAAGGGAATGGGGTATAATAAGTTCATTAATTTTATTTAGAAGTTATATTGTAAAAGAATGAAATGGAATAATTATATTATTTATATGCTTTAATTTAATTGTTAGTTCCTGTCAGGACATAAAAGGGAAAACTCTGAAGTTGATCAGGTTTTCATTACGAGGGTTTCTTCCTGCTAGACTGCTTTGATTACGTGCATATCCACCTCTTTGTCATCGTTTCCACCTGATGCAGGGGACATCGAGTTGAAGGTGTCTTCTTCAAGGAGAAATTGTTGGGTGCCACGATAGTTTCAACTTTCGTGCACAAGAAGTAGAGGGGACATGTTAATTTAAGGAAGGACTAGCGAGGGCGAAACTAGAAGATGGAAATTGTCTTCTGCCAAAGATTTATCCTCAAAAGTCGATTCTTGAGGAACTGAGCACCTCGTGGGAGGATGATTTGGTGATAAAGCTACTAAAAAAGAATGTGCGCTTCCTGACCATGAGAGCTAACCTAAAAAAAACTATAGAAATTAAACCTATCGGTGGATTCAATTTGCATGATTTGGGCTAGGGTTTCTTCAAAGTCGAGTTTGACCCGACTGAAGATAAAGCCAAAGTAGTTGAATCCCTCATACACTATTTCTTATAAACTGAGTAATATACGTTAGTATGTTTGCTAGATTTGAAAACGCAAATAATCTATTTCCAAAGCACCCCATCCAAATAATAATATCAACTCAAAATGTGAACTTTCTTGCGTACTATAAAAAATTACTACAACATAATTGAGATTTACCAACATTTAAAAAATGTTAATGAATTATATAGAAGTGTTAGAAAAACTCTTTTGTAACATAACCATATACTACACTTGTAAAAATATTGTTAAAGAGTTTTAACGATATTTTTTACATTTTCACCAATATTTTTTAAATGTTGCTAAAGAATTTTAACAACACTTTTGGTTTATAAATGTTACTAAAAATTAAATATAGTATAGTGAGTAAAAAATGCCCATCTCTCTTTGGTAAATTTTAATTTGAAATGCACATAATCATGCTGGATATGAAAGGATAAAATAATTTAAGAGTTTTTTTTTTTTGTAGTCCTAACATTTTGCATATGATATCAGTTTGGTTCTAAAAAAATTTAACAATAATTTAATCCTAATATTTTAAATTTTGATATCAATTTCATCCTTTCATAAAATAATGAGTAATTTCTCATCCTTAACATCATAGTCTTCCCAATTTCATTTCATTCAATTTGGGTGTCGAGAGAATGAGGATCAAGATTAATATATTTGCATTGATACTTAAGAATTTAGATTAAAAAAAATTAATTTTTAATTTATTTGTTTTCTAATCTTTTTTTGTTAATTTTCAAGTTGATGAGATCAAAATTATCTCTTCACATTCGTCAATAAAGAAAAATAAGCAATGTAGTAGTGCACTAACATACTAACTAGGATGAATTGTCATGAAAGTTACTGATGATTTAACAAAATGATAAAATTGATGTCAAAATTTGAAGTGTTAGAATTAAATTAATATTAAATTTTTTTAAGATGATTTTACTAATGTCAACTTCAAAATATCAAGATTAAAAGAGATATTTACTCATAATTTAATTATTTCCTATTGCAAAATATGAGCAATTTATTTTCGACCTTTTACTTGTATAATATGTTGAAATTTTATACATTAAATTTAAAACCTTATAAACATACTTAAAAAATGAATGAATTAAACTTTTTCCATTTCAATCGATTTTACATATTAAATTTATTAGTGAGATTAATATTTGTTTGATTAAATTTTAAATTAAAAATATCCTTTTTATTCTGGTGTATTCCACTGGTCAAAAATACTAATATATAATATTTTATTTTCATGCACGATACATAACCGATGGTGTTTAGGAAATAGTAGAGACGACTGACTAGCTTATAAAGCGGGCCTTATATTCATGGTTAAAACTTAAAATGGTGCCCAAAGAACATTCTTCTTGCCTAGGAAATGCCAAACGAGGTCAGTTCCCAATTTAACATTGAGGATCTGAGAAACCATATTGACCGCAAATTCCATTCCGCAGAATTCGCATGGCAAGTGGCTAGTGCCTTGGCTTTGGTTCATTTAGCAGCCACAACCCAACATTAGGTTTAAAGGTTAGTCAAGGCTAGATGGAATTTCTACTTTGTTGTACGTAGGGCTTACATATACTGAAACGAAAAATATGTCCACTTGAGTCACATTGCAACTCTACTAAGTTGAGATAGCTAGGATGTCTACTTCTCATTTACAAACATGATAATGGTGTAAGTCCATGTGAAGAGCAGTAAACAAAGAACAACAAAAATTTTATAATTACTTTTTTGAAAAGGTTTACAAAGGTACTTTTTTTATTATTATTAGAAGCACAAACAAATACAAGTGCAATTGTTCATTTGTTGATTGCTCGGCCTCGTAGTTAATTTGTTCGTTGTTTGGGCCGCTTGGCCCCTTTTAGTCACAAAAAAAAAAAAAATTGAAGTGCACTATATTTTTATTTTGTTAATTATAGAACGCTATCAAAATACCAATGAGTGATCGATTATATGGGAATGAATGTTCTTATATTAAAATTTTATATAATTTTATCATGTATTATTTTTTATTATCGATCAAGAATATAGATCCAAGACTCATAAAAAAATCTAATTACCAATAAAAAATAATATATAATAAGATAATGAGAAATTTTAATATGAAAAGATCTATTTCCTCAATCACACACGATCGTGTTGCACAGGCAGCATAGTACACATAGGTAACACCAGTCCCAGCTCTAGCCAGAAAAGGCCTCGTACAAACATATTAGATAATAGTGGCGGAGGAATCAAGGGGGAAGGGGCGGGAAGTTGTAAGAGAGGTAATGAGATTAGGCGGTGCTTGAAGCACCTTGTTTAACAAAGTGCTTGAGAGCCTTCGCCAGATAATAGTACATATATTTTGATACGAGTCAGCAGATTACCTGAGACAGATTTAACTAGATAGGTTTGTATGGTAGGCATTGTCCACAACTAAATTGGGTACCCAAAAAGCTGCGTTATTGCCAAGGAAATGGCCAACAGGGTTAGGTCCAGGGTCAACTTTTAGAATAGAACGAAGCAATTCATTGTTCATTCCAGAAGCATCACCGTGGCAAAGAGCTAGTGCCTGAGTTTTTGTTCCTTCACCAGCCACCAATTGCACCACGAAAGCCGTTGTTGCATTTGTTTCATGGCAATAAAATACAACCTTTGGAAATTCAGCCTGTGACACATCACTGCCTTGTCTCCAAGATTTTGTACTCCTTTCCACAGTGTATTTGCTCCTGTTTAGCCGCTAAGGAAGTTGAAAGCGCCTGCATGTTCTCCCTTAGCAGGAGCCTTCTTTACATATACCTCCTCAAAATTATATCCCTTTCTCCCGGGGTCTTTAACGTGTTTTAGCTAACCGAAAACACCAAAAGGTTGTGCAAATTAAAGGAATGCTCCCTATACGTCATGCTTTATCTATTGTTTAGTGTAGGCACTGTATTGTATTGTATAGAATATATGTATTGCAAGGATGATAGAATTATCCTGAAAATAATCTAACCAAATTATTTAGGAAAAATGGTTTTCATGTGACATGTGAAGAATTAATTATTTGAAAGTATATTAAAGAGTTTTATATATCGCATCCATGATAGCAATGCTACTAGCGAAACAAAATTCGGTGTGGCACTTGATTATTGATTTCTTATAAATTAACGCGTACTTTTCTTGTAAATATCATGAATGAAAAAATTGTGAAATGAAGCTGTGCATATGATAGGCTGTGGACTCCATGCAAATTGTGAAATCATGTAAAAAAAATTTTCAGTCTCCGTATTAACTCACTCTCATATATCATTAGATAGGGTATAAACTTCATTTGATCTGAGTCTTATATTTTATCCAATAATAAATGGAAGTGAATCGACACAATGGTCGAGAAAATTTTAGTACAGATAACATAACTTTTCCTATACCTAATCTGAGTGGGTGTGATTAGTCCTATCCTTCTATGCTTTTGAACTATTTAATTCATAAAACTATTTACTAAAATACTATATTTAAACATTCAATTTCGACCAAAACAACGTTTTAACAATCAATAATTGTAGCCAATAGGCAACGACTAGAGGACCAAAAACATTCAATTATATTCCAAACATGTGCAGTTTATTAGTTTTCATTGCATCCTTTTGTAACAAAATTAGTTGGAAAGACACCTTCCCTCAAGTTGTTTTGAAAAAAATTAGCTGGAAAGTTACCTTCCTCAAGATTTTGTGAAAATAAAATAAGGAGAAATCTGTTTATTCTTGGCTCAACTCTTATATGGGAAAATTAATTTATGTGTGTTTTTCCCCTTCGTTTCGGAATAAAAAATCTTGGTTAGTGCTAGCTAGCTAGGTTCTCCTTGGGTGGTTTTCCTTTTCATTTGTGAACAAAAGTATTCACTTGTAAAGATTAATTTTAATATATTCTTATTGTAAAATATTTTAAACTATTAATTAATTATTATACATTATATATATATATATAATTTTTGAAATAATTATTGTAAAAGCCAAGTAATTGTAATAATATATTAATACATAATTTGATATCAATATAACTATACTAAAATTATATTTAAAAAAGGGCCAAATTAATCAGGTTTTTGATAATGGGGCTCAAAAACTGGTGATTCTATTGAGACAAAAAAATATATTTAAAAAACTAATTTTAGCTTTATTGATGATTTTTAATTTCTTTCTATTAAAAGAGATATCTATGTTTAATCACTTATGGGTGCCACATATTCGTGAGTTTTGGGTATCCTAGAGAAAAGTTGTGCTTCTATTTTCATTCATTACTGATTGATTCTACATAATACATACAAAGACTGACACTATATATGGATGAGGTTTTTTTATTGATGCAATAAAACAAAATTAGTAGGAATAGATTAAGCAATAAATGGAACAAAGCTATATTCTTCTTTATTTGGGTGATTAATAAGGAATGGAATAGAAATTTATCAATTTTATTCGGAAATTATATTGTAAAAGAATGGAACAGAATAATTATATTGTTTATAGGAGTGGCTATTACCATACCTTATTGTCTATTGCCACACCATTTTTATTACTTTTATTTCAATATTCCTAAACTATTTTCAATTAAAAATTGGGTTTAACTTTTGTCTATTGTCACTTTCATATTCTAAATTATATTTAATAATTATACTAATTAATATTAAATACAAAAAATGACTATTTTTAATTTAATGCTTTAAAAAAAATTTAGCCTGTTAAATCAAATTCACACTAAGCCTAATTTATTTACAAACTGAACTAATTTTTTTTTTTGTAATAAAATCTTGTTTAATAGTTTTTCTAATATAATATTTCTATGATACTTTTCTATGGCTAGGAATGGATCTTGGAAATAAAGATAGCATGGGCCAAAATCAATAATTAATATATAATAATTAAAAGAGTAAAATACAAATACCATTCTTGAAATTCGTTAAAATTATACCAAACCTCAATCTCACCTCAATATTGCACTCTATCTCGTAAGTTTAAGGGTAAGTTAGTAAAGTTCTTTTTTTTTGGTTTAAACTTATCCTATTAATTAATTTGTATATTTTAAAAAGTTATATGTAACTATTGTAATTTTTTTGCTACAATAAAAACTATTAAAAGATCAAAGAATCAAGTGGAAAAAATGTTTTTTTGTTTTATAATGTATATGTATGTTTTAAATATACATAAAGTTGTATTGAATTCATATATTTTGATTTATCAAATTGTAGCTTTGAATTCTTTATAATTTTAAAACGCTAAATTTTTTTGAAGAGTAAAATGCTAAATTTTTATACGTGTAAAAATTTAACAGAAGGATATTTCTCAAATAAAAATAATCAAATATAATATAACACAAAATTTTAGTTAAGTTGAATAAAAATTACTCATTTTTTTATACGATTTTACATTTAATTTAATTAGTCTATATATATAATATTATTAATTTTAGTTAAGTTGAATAAAAATTACTCATTTTTTTATACGATTTTACATTTAATTTAATTAGTCTATATATATAATATTATTTTTATATGTATTAAGATTTGTCTTTTAATTTTTTTTTGTCAATTTTTTTATTTAATACTAATTAGTATAATTAATAAATATGATTTTGAATATGAGAGTGGTAATAGATAAAAGTTAAATATAACTTTTAATTGAGGATATTTTAGAAATATCAAAACAAAAGTAATAAAAAAAGTGTGGCAATAGATAAAAGGGTGCGGCAATAGCCACTCGCTTAATTATAAGTTGTAATTTTTAGTTCTTCCACTCAACCACAATTTAAAAAAAAAAAATAGAAATGAGCCTTAGAAAGGAAGAGGCAGGAAATAAATCCCCCTTAAGTTCGTTTTCTTTATTATTTATATTTAAACTCCCTAATAAGGGTTACATTCATGAGAAGCACCAAAAAGAACTCCCTAATAAAGGAAGTTGTTCTCTTTCCCATTCTTTCTTTTCCTTTCCCCCCATTTTTTATCATTCACACATAATATAAAAGACTTTGGTGTGAGTCATACTTCCACTCAAGCATAAAAATGAGTAAAATTGATTATTTAATCTCACATAAATAATTAAGAGTTAAGATATATAAGGTAGTGTTTAGAATAGATAAAAATGAGAATTGATTTTATATGTAAATTTTGTGTTTGGAACTTTTAAAAATAAGACAAGACTTGAGTTGACAAATTTATAAGGATTTGATTGCTTTATTTTTTGAACTCTATCAAATTTGATAAAAGTAGGACTTAATTTGACTTAAATCAAATCAAATCAAATTAATTTTTTTATTATATCATTCCTAATACTTTCTAACTAATGAATTCTAAACATAATAATTGTTATAAATCAAATTGAATTTCATTTTATATAATTTTTTAAATATAATATTTAATTTATAAATCAAGTCAATTCAAATGAATTTGAATTAATTCTCAATTGTTATTATTCCAAACACTACTAATTATTTAAATGTAGCATGATTAATTGACCATTTTAAAAAAAAAAAATTCACATGATTCATGCTTTAAGCTTCCCTCAATATGGTCACATGAAAGACATGCTCGATTGCTGAATGGAGTTTAAAATTTAACGGCATCAAAAACTGAATAATTTGTTTTATCCATTTTAATAGAGTATAAATTAAAGGAAAGTTAATTATAAAAAAATTAAATGCAAGTTAAGTTTATATATACACACACACACACTCTTAAAACTATTTTGATAAAAAAAATTTATACAAACGCAAAAGTAACACTATTACAGTGGCAATGCTTTACACTATATATTTTTATTTTGTATTAATAATTTCCTGTGCAATCTTCAATTCAATTTAGACGAGAAAATTTTAATTTTTAATTTATTTATTTTCTAATATACTTTTTCATTTTCAAGTTAATGAGATGAAGATTGTTTCCCTTTTTGAAAAAAAAAATTCTTATAATGTTTGTTTGTACTTTTTTGAAAAAATAAAAACAGAAAATAATTAATTTTTTCTACTTTTTTGATGGCAGATAAAGAACTGATTCTCCTGAAAATAGAAATAGTATAAAAGAGAGAAAATGGTTTCAAATTTAAAATCCACCACTTTTTCATACTATTTTACTATTTTATTTTTAACTTTTTTTAAAAAGTATCTCTCCTTATCCACTAAATTATAATTTTATACTAAAAAAATATTTTTATATTTATCACATCTAAATAATTTAACAACTTCTAATTTTAATAAAAGATATTTCTATAATTACATTTAAATATAAAATAATTTACTACTTTTACTTTATTTTTGTTTCTAAATATATTTTTGAAGAAATACTTCTTCCAAAATTCTAATTAAATAGACCCAATAGTATAGAACTCCGCTGGCTCAGGCCTTATTATTGATTCATGGTTAAAATGGTGCCCAACGAAAATTCTTTTTGCCTGGGAAATGCCAAACGGGATCAGTTCCCAATTTAACATTGAGGATTTGAGAAACCATATTGGGCTGCAAATTCCATTCTGCAGAATTAGTACATGGCGAGTAGCTGGTGCCTTGGCTTTGGTTCCATCAGCAGCCACCAATGGAACTATATATAAGCTCTTATTGCACTGGCTTCATGGAAATAAAACCCAACATTAGGTTTAAAAATAGAATTTCATCTTTGTTGTAGCTAGGTAGGACTTACATATACCTGAGAACAGAAAAAGAACAGAATATATATATATATATATATATATATATATATATATATATATATATATATATATATATATATATATATATATCCACACTTGAGTGACGTTGCAACTCTACTAAGTTGGGCAGCTAGCTATGATGTCTACTTCTCCATTTACAAACATGACAATGGAATAAGTCCATGTGAAAAAGAGAAGAACCAAGAAGATATTTTATATGATATGAAGCACACTGCATTTTTATTTTATTAATTACATAACATCATCAAAGCACACATCGATCACAAAACGATCGTGCTACACTACAGGTAGCACAGTACAGAAAGTGTAGCAGTAGCACCAATTCTAGCTCTAGCCAGAAAAGGCCTTGTACAAACAGAGTAGATAATAGTACATATATTTTGATACAAATCTGCGGGTTCCTTGGGAGAGAGTAGCTTTAACTAGCTATGGTTCGTATGGTGGGCATTTTGTCCAAAAACTAAACCGGGAGACCCATAAAGCGCGTTATTGCCAAGGAAAATGCAGCAAACAGGGTTTGTTCCAGGGTCAACTTTACGGCCTCACAAAGCATTTCATGATCCATTTCCAGAAGCTATCAGCGTGGCCCAAACAGCTAGTGCCTGAGTTTTTGTTCCATCACCAGCCATCAATTGAACCATGAGAGCCGTTGTTGCATTGATTTCATGGCAATAAAACACAATTCAGCCTGTGACACATTACTGCCTTGTCTCCAAGATT